>CAUYQG010277883.1:0-34339 GCA_963574415.1 Tarsius wallacei
GTAGTATTCCATTGTGTATATGTACCACATTTTTTTAATCCAGTCCTCTTTTGATGGATAGCATGGTTGCTTCCAGGTTCTTGCTATAGTGAATAATGCTGCGACAAACATACGTGTGCAGGTATCTTTTTTATAGAGTGATTTGTGTTCTTCAGGGTATATTCCCAGTAGGGGGATTGCAGGGTCATAAAAGTAGCTGGGTGGGATGGCATGCACCTGTAACAGGCCTTAGCTATTCTGCAGGCTAGAGACAGGCGGATCATTTAATCCCAGTAGTTCAAGGTTACAGTAAGTGTGTGCCACTGCACTCCAACCTGGACAACAGAGTGAGACTCTGTCTCAAAACAAAAAAAAAGTTACACAGTGTAAACATCAACTTATTTGGACTAATATAAACTGAAAATCACCCATTTCTGATCTAATGGTGAGAGTCAACTCATGTTAGATGTTTCTTAGTAGATTATCCTTTATTAATTCTTTTGTTTCAGTTACATCCAGAGCATTCCAGTTGTTAATGAAGAACATAGAGGGGATTTTTCCTATATTGGAAATTTGATGACGAAAGAATTTATAGGTCAACAATTGATTCTAATTATTAAATCTTTGGATACCAGTGAAGAAGGAGGAAGGTATGTCCAAATGTTAACACTTGTTCTAATTTCCTCTTTTAATGTCCTATATTGAAATATAGTCTCATTATAATATAATTAAATATATTGGTCCTAGCTCTCTCAAGTGCTAAAAAAGTTTTCTTTTTCCCTTTCTTCTTTTATATATTTCCAAATATATATCTACATTAAAAAAATATATACACACATATATATATTTCTAGTTACATTTATTCAGAATAAATCAATAAAATTAAAGTTTTGGGCTAAAAATTTTTTATTTGTAAATACAAATGTTAGAGAGGGCTAGTTGCATTGTCTAAAAGAAAAATCTTTTTTTGTAGAATGTGAATTTTTGACCTTAAGTTTGTACATATGGATTTTGTACCTTTAGTGATAAACATAAATGAAAGAGCTAAGACAAATGTAATAAAATCTACAGGGCAGGTAAAATGTTAGAGATAAGATGTAGTCTGTCATAATGGCATTTAAATTAAAATAGTTCTTTTTGACTGCAGAAAAAAACTGCTGGCTATCTTACAGGAGATTCTTACTCTGCCCACAACCCCTATATCCCTGATTTCTTTTCTTGTTGAGAGACTACTCCACATTATTACAAATGATAATAAGAGAACACAAATTGTAAGTAATTTTCCTTGTTTTTGTTTTTGTTTTTTAATTTCAATAGCTTTTAGGGTTACAAATAGTTTTGGTCTAGGTTTCTATACCCCTCATTGCTGATGAAGATAAGAGGTTTTGGTTAATGACATTGAATGTTGCTTTGTTTTCTCTTTAGAAATTTTTATTTTGTCTTTTAGTTTTGGCTTTTGAGTTTTAAAGTTTCTTGAAACTGAATCTCTCTCTCTCTGTCTCTCTCAGTCTCACAAACACACATATACGCACCCACAATCTTTTAAATGTCATCCTTCTCCTTTTAGAATACCTATTGTTGTGTTGGATCAATTTGAAATGGAGCAGGTTTGGTAAGAGGTGACAAGTGAGATGAGATTTTGCCCACTGGGCACTAGAGTGTTTAAGAGCTTGCTTAAATCATACAAACCTGGGTTCAGATCCCCTCTGACAATTTCTGGCTTTGTAACTTTGGGCAAGTTAATTAGCCTATTTATTCATCTGCAAAACAAGAATAGCAATGAAACCTATCTTTTGTTGTTAAATGAGGTAATGTTCATAAAATGCTTGATAAATACCAAAATAAATGCTATTTATTAATTTAATTGGTTATCTAACACTATTTCTAAAAGTATTATTTTTTTCCTGGGATAATCCAAAAGAACAGGTCTGTTTCATTCTTTTCATAAAATCTTACAATTTGAGTTTGTAGGTTAATTCAGAAGTCATCTTTTCCGATCCCTATGTCATTCCCAGTTAGTGGTTCTTCAGCATTTGCTTAAGGATTTTTATTTGGGAGGTAAAGTACTTTTCCTGATCAGCCAACTCGAATGTCCAAATGGTTCTGAAAGTCCTTCCTTAAGCGGTCCTTATTTGTGCATTGTGTACTGTACCCAAAGGGAGAATAAGAAGATATTCAGTTTTCTATTTTAACTCCTACATTGTTGAACAACGGAAGGAGTTGAGGGTTTTAGGCAGATATTTTTAGTGTAGTGTCTCATCTTAGGCACCATAATTCAGTTTCTGTTTTCAGACACTATATGGGGATCTTTTATTTCCAGTGTCTATGTGCCTACTTCCCTTTAGATAATTTGAGTTTGTAGTCAGATGTATTTTTTGGTCTTTTTTTCCCTAAAATTGTCTAGCAAACAGAATGTTATTTTTACCTGTATATTTTGCTTTAGATATTTTTGCTCTATTTTTCAGTAGACGGTGGATACTACTTGGAGTTTTATGTAGCATTTTGATATTATTTGCTGATATATTAAGCATATATTAACATATACTAAAGCATGTACTCTGAATTATAACTTTATCAGGTTACAGAAATTATCTCAGAGATTCGGGCACCCATTGTTACTGTTGGTGTTAATGATCCAGCTGCTGCAAGAAAGAAAGAACTCAAGGTAAGTCTCTTTAAAATTGAAGAGATGCTTGAGTTAGTAGTGTAGCTGTATAGGTCTGTTATTTCCTCTTGTATAGTTTTGAAATTGTTCTCACAAAATCAAATTATTTAATTGTTAAACTATAAGAGTATCTAAAATGTTATGAAATGTCAATCTGAAAGATTTGCAAATCTGTGTCAGGAAAATTACAACTTTGTATTCTTGGCTCAGCTTAAATTTTGGGTTGTTGAGATATTGAATAATGCTCTGGAGTTTGCCACAGATTCTCATATTAATAGTTTTTGTTTGGTCTTGAAACAAACAATTTATATCTTTCCTTAGATGGCTGAAATAAAAGTTAAGCTTATTGAAGCAAAAGAAGCTTTGGAAAACTGCATTACTTTACAGGATTTTAATCGGGCATCAGAATTAAAAGAAGAAATAAAAGCATTAGAAGATGCCAAAATAAATCTATTGAAAGAAACAGAGCAACTTGAAATTAAAGAAGTCCACATAGAGAAGGTATAGGTAACTTTTTCATACTAAATCTCAAGTGTTGTTAATCATCTTAATAAAATCTTATTTTACTCATAAAAACTCAGAATAAAATTCCCCACCTGTTTCTATTTTTGGACTTTGGAAAGCCTTAATTAACTGTAATGATTGTAGCTAACACTTTGCTTCCTAGTCATGTTTAATCTCTAGAATCTGAAATCTTTATTTTTTGCCAGGGAAGTTAGCCTTTCAGTGGTTTACTTCTGAGGTTTTTTTTTTTTTTTTTAAATCTTGAATGGTTTAAAAAGGAAAATGCATTCATTTTTCTCTTACTTGTGGAAGACCCATGACCTTTTTACTGCTAGGAAAATAATTTCTATGGCGACTGTACCATCATACGTGTTTTTTAAAGCTTAATTACTCTTGTTTTTAGAAAAAGCTAAGCGGCTTTGTTAGTTTTAATGAAACACTAAACCTATGTATCTAGTAATATTTAAAGTTTTCTTTTTCAGCAGTCTTTTTTTTTTTAACTTTACTAAAAAAGTTGTTTGATAAATTAGTCTCTTAAGTGGATTATGTCTTTCCTCATGAAAAGCTTTTTATTAATGGTTTTAATTGATAACATTCTATCTTGTAACAAATGATATGTTAAAATAAGGTAGAATGGTATTAATTAATATACTTGACATTAACTTCAGATCTTTCAGGATTATGTCTTTTGTAGTGAACATCATTTATTATTATACTTTTGGTTTTGGAAGTACTGGTAAGAGTTTTCTCATAAAGAGAATGCTGAATAGGAGAGTTTACTGTTTAGGAGAGTCTCATGAGTTCTTTTATGTCCTTGATCTCTAGCCATAGACATCCCTACTCTAATACCCCACATTCCCACAGCATATACTTGAATTTTATTTTCATAGCTAGTAACTTATTTTTTATTTGACAAGATTTGAAGATCATTATAGGCTATTAAGTTCAGAAAGCAACTTTAAAGCAAAAACTGAAAATATAATTTGAAAAACTACAAACTATAGGTTCAGATTCGAAAATTAGCAAAAGTGCACTATTATTATTAATATAATATCTTTAACTTTACTTGCCTTAACCATTTGTGTGTCCAATTGTCCTGCTTGAGGGCTATAAATCTGTTACAGTGCAATTATAGCACTGCATAATAGATGCTATGGTCAGGGAAATATAGAGGTTTTTTGGAGAGGTATCTAACGCTGGTAGATACTGTTGGCTTCCCTAGAGGAAACGATGTTTTACCCTGAGATTTGGATACAAATAGCAATATAATCTAACGGTTATGGAGTGCTTTTTGGGGGGTAGTCACTGCATTAATCACTTCACAAATGTGAATTCATTCTAGTCTTACTATAATACTGTTTGGTTAGTAATATTATTATCTTCGTTTTATAAAGGGCAAGTAACTTGCCAAAAGTCATACAGATAATAAATGGTAGAGACAGGATTTAACCCAAGCAGGGACTCTAAACTTGTGCTTTTCACATGCTGTGTTGTCTCTCCTGTATGAATTATTAAGGAAATGCTATAGACATGAAACAACATGTGTGATGGGCCAAAAATTAAAGAGTACCTGTTGTGTTTTAAAACTTGAGGTCCACATGATAGAGAATTGGGGGAAAATTATGGGCTAGGTCATGTAAAGCCTTGTGTAAGCAATATAAAAGATTTTGTGTCTTAAGAATGATGGTGAACCACTAGTATTTCAAGCTGTCGGATGAGGTTTAAGTCTTAGATCATTGTTCAGGAAATGGGTTAGAGAGTGGTAACAGTCTAGACAGGCATAATATTTGGGAGACTGTTACTGTATGTAGGATTGATAAGATGGCAGCCTTAGCAAGATAATGATAGTGAATATGGAAAGTAGTGATGAATTTGAGCGCTATTTAGGAATTAGTAACAGGAATAGGGAGTCAAAAATATATTCTTGGTTTTTTGGTTTAGATAACTGGGTAGATGGTGATTATAGTATGACAATAGAGATTAAGGAGTACAGGAGGTTTGGATAATAATGAGCTGTTTCCCTTTTGGAAGTATGGAGTTTGAAGGGCCTTTGGAACATCCAAGAGGAAATGTCTTGTAGCAGTTGTACATATCAACCTGAAACTTTTAAAAAGTTATCTGGGTTAGCTCATAGATGTTGAATCACTGGATAATATTACCCAGGAATTATGTATAGTGACAATATACTCCTTCACAAGGCTCTGAGAAAGCAAACATTTAAGGATGAATGGGCCAGGCTCGGTAGCTCAGCCTGTAATCCCAGCACTTTGGGAGCCCCAGGTGAGTGGATTGCCTGAGCCTGCGGGTTTGAGATCAGCCAGGGCAATGTGGCAAGTCTCTACAATAAATAAAAAATTAGCTGGGCGTGGTTGCACGCACTTGTAGTTCTGGCTACTTGGAAGGCTGAGAAGGCTGAGGTGGAAGGATTGCTAGAGCCTAGCAGGTTGATGCTGGGGTGGCCATGAGCATGCTACTGCATTTCAACCTGGGTGATGGAGTGAGACTCCAACTCAGTAAAAAAGGAGGAGAAGAAGATTCTTACTAATGCCAAATATTTTGTCTTCATTTTAGAATGATGTTGAAACACTGCAGAAGTGTCTTATTTTGTGCCATGAACTATTGAAGCAGATGTCCATCTCAACAGGCATAAGTGCTACCATGAATGGAATTATTGAATCTTTGGTATGATGTGGCCTCAGGCTTTATTTTGGTCCCCTTCTCTCTCATTGTATAAGTATTATGTTCCTTAGGGTTCAAAAGAAAGAAAAGACTACTATTTTAAATATCTGATACATATAGTTGGTAAAAAATATATATATAGTAGTTCATATTGTGAGGATTAAATAAGATAATTATAATGCATATATACATAAGTTATAATCTTTCAGAAGGTTTGAAAAAATTATTTTATATTAGAAAGAGATGCAGAGTATCTTTGAATAGTAAGATGTGTTTGGCATCTTTCACTTGGCGTTTTTCTGTTCAAACAGACAATGCAATCTCATTTTCCTCCCGTGTTAATAATATGTAATTTATTGTCCATTCTGTTCTTCAAAGAAGATGTGGAAAGACGTATTCTTGATTCCCGAAAACCACTTCTCAACTGATCGATTATATATTCCATCTCTTTATGTGCATTTTTTGTGCAATTTGAATGGAAAACTTCAAGGAAACATACATTTTTGAAAAATTTGCACTGGCATAAGTTTGTCCTATATAATCACCAGCAATCTCTTTGTGTCCCCTGGAAGGGGACATCCAGGTGATTTGTTAGATTTACAGTGTCCCCTCAGGGGCCATCCCAGTGCAAAGGGTTAAATTAGCCCTTTACAGGTAATCTTCCCAGGGATGTAAGTACTGTAAGACTCCAGAACATTACTTTCTGATAGGAATATCCTACAAGTCACATGTGACTTTACATTTTCTAGTAGCCATATTTTAAAAAAGTACAAAAAGTGCAATTAATTTTAATATGTTAAATATACCCAACTGTAATGTTATTTGGATATATCCACTGTACCCAAAATATTATCATTTCATCATTGTGCTATTTTACATTTTGTTTTGCATACTGAATCTTAATCTTAGCACATCTTAAACTGGACTAGTCACATTTCAGGTGTTCAATAGCCACATGAGACTAGTGGCTACAGTGTTAGGTAGTGCAGAATCTTTTGTTTGTTTGTTTTTGATGGTGCTACTCATCCAAAGCAAATTCTGTATGTACCCAAGCTCTTACAGAATTTTTCCTAAATTGTATTTACTTGGGATTAGTGAGAAATAGCCAAAGAATGTAATCTGAAGTCTAATAATTTCATGAGTTCCTAAATATAGTAAAGAAAACCAGTTCATAATATTCTAGAGCTTCTAGTAAAAAGAAAAAAACTACTTTGTATTTAACTATTAGAATTTATTTTTATTTTTAGAAAAGTAGATCTCTTTAGTAAAAAGTAATGCTTTTTAAATTCTATTTGATCTGGTGTGGTGGCTCACGCCTGTAATCCCAGCACTTTGGGAGGCGGAGGCTAGAGGATTGCCTGAGCTCAGAGGTTCGAGACCAGTCTGAGCAACATGGGGAGACCTCGTCTCTACAAAAAATAAAAATAAAAAAATTAGCTAGATGTGGTGGTACATGCGTGTAGTTCCGGCTACTTGAAAGGCTGAGGCCAGCAGGTAGAGGCTGTGGCAGAATGAGACTGACTCAAAAAAAAAAAAAAATTTTGTGTACTTTATGTCTGGTCTTATAATAAGAGTATAGTAAATTAGGGTATAATTAACTACACAATCTGAAGTAGTAAATACGAAGACTTTGTGTATATATGGGAAAGCATATACAATATTAAATAAAGAAAGGACAAAAATTAAATAGTCATGATGATTTTAAATGTGTAAAAGTCTGTGGGTAAAGATTGAAAAGACTAATAAAGAAATGTAAACAAGTAAGATATTTGGATGAAATAGTTATTTTTATGAAGTTTCTGTGTTTTAAATAAAAAGTCATGTATTATTCACTGAGCAAATATTTACTTAATGTCTGTTACTAAATGCTAGGAATAACATGTACATGGTATACAAAACAGGTATAGATTGCCCTGGTTGATCTTCTGGTCAAGTGAGGGGGGAACATCAATTAAGTGAAAGTTTATTCTATTGATGCTTGCTATGAAGAAGAGCTATGTGGTCATATGTGAACTTATAACAACAGGATTCGTCCTATTTCCAAAGGTGACCCTGGTCTGCTATTTGAGTAGACATTAGCTATTTGTTAAAGGGAGGGAAAAATGTTCAATATGTTAGCTACCAGCCACATGGGGCTGTTAAAAACTAGTCCAAATTGAGATGTGCTGTAAGGCTAAAAACAAATTGGGTTGTGAAGACTTAGTATAAACAACAGAAGACAAGTTATCTCATTAATAAATTTTTACATTAACCACATATTACAGTTATAATACTTTGGTTATTTTGGGTTAAATATATTAAAATTGGTTTCACCTGTTTCTTTTTACTTTAATGTGGCTACTAGAAAATTTAAAATTATGTATGTGGTTCCCGGTTGTGCCTTCTATTACATTTCTCTTGAACAGCACTGAATAGGAGGAGTTAAAATCAGACTAGTTGCACAAACTAAGAACAAGAAGTAGCATAGTGTAAGATGAGACTGGGAAAGAAACTACACAATAGGGAACAGTATATGTCACGTTAAAGAGTTGTATCTTGTTCTGTGAGTACTGGGAAGCCATTGAATCAGTTTTAGCAGGTGGAAGGTAAGTGTTTCATAATCAAGACTATTTCAGGAAGGTCATTGGCTATATTGTTGTTTTAGCAGTTTAATATATAGATTTTTTTAAAACTGGAAAATGGTTGCTTTGAGTTAATAGACAATAGAGAAATGAAGTATATCTATGAAATCATATGGAAGTTATCATTTTGAACATTTTAGTATGCTTTTATACATTTCTTACCTTGGTCAAAATTGTTTTAATTTCTAATTTATTTTAGATTCTTCCTGGAATAATAAGTGTTCATCCTGTAGTAAGAAATCTGGCTGTTTTATGCTTGGGATGCTGTGGGCTACAGAATCAGGATTTTGCAAGTAAACACTTTGTATTATTGTTGCAGGTAGGATTTATTTTGTGACAAAATCTTGATTGTATCCCCTCAAGTACTCCGGTGATAATGCTATCACTGAATTTATTTTGGGGTTTATTGATGATGACGATGATTATTATGAATAATTTCAGTACTTTTTGTCTTAGGATTTTTTTATTAAAATGTGTTTGTAGAAGAAAGATAAAACATTTATTTATGATATTCTTTTAGTTAATCACATAGCAAATACTTAGTGAGTGTGTATATTATGTACTAACAGTCCTGTTGACTTAGGGGAATAAAGGTAGGTAGTGAAGAAAACAAGATAAAAATTGTTGTCCTATGCATTCTAGAAGGAGAGCTAACATTCTAGAAGAGGAAACGCATAGTGAAAAATAAACAAATCTGTAATTGTCAGATGGAGAAAAATAAAGCAAGAATGGGAATAGGGAGTAGGAGAAGGAGCTGTTTGAGAAAGGCCTCACTAATAAGTTGACATTTGGGCCAATACCAGAGAAAAGTGAAAGTGTGAACCATATAGATATCTGGATTTCCAAGAAGAGAGAAGAAGCCTTTGCTTGGCATGTTCAAGGAGCAGGAGGACATACAGCTAGCAGAGATCGAGCAAAGGGGAGAATAATAGGATAAAGGATTTGCAGCCAGCCGGATGTCCATGTCTTTTAGGAAGTTGAAGACTGTAAAGATGTCAGCTTTTACCATGTGAATGAGATGAAAAGGAGTTGGAGGGCTTTGAGCAGAGGATTGCTATGATCTGACTGGGCATAGAACACAGTGTTGGTGTAGACCAAGGAGGAGTTGGCAAATCTGTTTTGTATAAGGCCAGAGATTAACTTTAGACTTTGTGTGATGTATATAGTCTGTCTCAATTACTCATCTCTGCTGTTGTAGTGTGAAAATAGCCTTTGATAATACATAAATGCATGGGTTTTACTGTAGTTCAATAGAACTTTATGGACACTGAAATTTAAATTTAGTATAATTTTCACATGTAATGAAATATTTTTTAACTATGTGACTATGGAACACGATTTCTAACTTGCAGGCCATACAAAAACAGGTGATAGGCTGGATTTGGCCTGTTTGCAGATTTCTAGTATTAACTAGGAGTACAAGTAGATAAGTCAGGATGCTAATAAGGAGGGTATTCAATAATCCAGAAAAGAGATGGTGATGGCTTGGATGAGGGTTCTGGTTACTGGGGTCATAAGAAGGGGGGTGATCTAAGTTTGAAAAAAGATAGCTAAAGATTTGGTACAGAGTAACTGGAAGGATGAAATTGTTCTTTCCTTTGATGGGGAAAGCAGAAGGAGCAGATTTTATGGCAGGCAGGATGAAATAAGGAGTTCAATAGTAGGTATGGTAAATTTGAAGTTTGAGATACAAGTGGATTTATTAAATAAGCATTTAAGTATTAAATTATTATTTAAGTATTAAGTGGATTTATTAAATAAGCAATTAAGCATTTAAGGGGAGAGGTCCAGGATGGAGAAATGAATGTGGAAGTCTTTGTTCTATTAATAACATCTGATTGTATTTAATGCTTAGTGACTGGATATTACCTGAGGAGTGTATACTGAGAAGCAGTCTTAACTTTGTAAGACCCTAAGACTCAGGCAAAGTTTAAAGGGAGGGGAGATAAAGAAGGACTAGTAGAGGTTAAGTTGAAATAGACAGTAATAGGGGGAGAGTGTGATGTCTGGATGGCAAGTGAACGATAATACTTTAAGGAGGAGAGAATGATCCAACTGTCCAGTGCTGCTGACAGGTTGATGATGATTTATAATGGGTAATTTCTGGCAAGTAAGGAAGTGTTTGCTGACTTTCATGACAGTAATGGCAACATCTGATTAGAGAAGACTGAAGAGAAAACTATGGGAGAAGAATTAGATACAGCTAGTATGAACTACTCTTTCAAGATGTTTTGTCGCCCTGTAAGGAATGGCAAAGAAATAAATGGAATAAAAAGAAGAGCTTTTTGGTCTTAATTTTTTTCAGTGGAGGAAATCACAGCATGGTATACTAGGGAGAATAACCCAGTTGAAAGAAAAAAATGGTAATATAGGAGAGAGAGGGTAGTTGCTAGAGTGATTTTCTTAAGTAGGCAAGAAGACATGGAATCAAGTGTACCGTTGGGAGTACATTTGACTTTTAAACTTCTTGATTTGGACATCTGTCTTTAACATTTGGCCTAGCTTAACTCGAAAAATATACCTCCTCTACTTCTACCATTTAAAAAGGACAATGTGATGCATGTAGCCTGTGATGTTACCAAGTGTAATGGGGTAAAAAAGCTATAAGGAACTTGGGGGCAAATTGCTTGCCAACAGGCAAATTAAGATAGCAGAAGAGAGTTTGTGTGCTCATCTTGAAAACAACATGAATCATCATTTTCATGAAAATTTTTTTTAATAGGTAGAACTTGAACAATAGTTGAATTTTTTTTTTTTTTTTTTTTGAGTTGGAGTCTCACTCTGTCACCCAGACTGGAGTGCAGTGGCATGATCATGGCTTATTGCAGCCTCGACTTCCTGAGCTCAGGCGATCTTCTGCCTCAGCCTCCTGGGTGTGCCACCACACCCAACTAATTATTTTATGTTTGGTAGAGACGAGGTCTTGCTATGTTGCCCAGGCTGATCTTGAACTCTTAGGCTCACGTGATCCTTCCACCTCGGCCTTTCAAAGTGTTGGGATGACAGGTGTGAGCCACTACACCCAGCTGAAGCGTACTTTAATGTTGCTTATGACATTGCTAAGAAAAGGAAATTAGATGTTGGAAATCATATGTCCTGGAAATGATCGAATTGGCTTGTGGTTTATAGCAAAGGAAGAAAATTAAAACCATACTTTTGTCAAAAAACAATCATCAGGAATTTTAGGTATTTGTTTTAATTTCCTGATAGATTGTGGAGGAATTGGCAGCTAATCAATTCATTTTGACATGTAGTGGTTAACTTTCTGATACTTATATTTATTATCCCATGCTATTGTTATCAAAGAAAAATGTCTATTATTGTGACTCCCCCATTTGGAAATAATATCAGTGTTTCTAAATTGGTAAAGTTTCTTCTTTTTAACTAGAAGAAAAATCTTGGTTTGTTGTCCAGATCAATAACTTATAGTGCTTGGTCACA
This sequence comes from Tarsius wallacei, assembly GCA_963574415.1. NCBI lineage: Eukaryota > Metazoa > Chordata > Mammalia > Primates > Tarsiidae > Tarsius > Tarsius wallacei. The sequence continues at coordinate 11,890 of CAUYQG010277883.1, forward strand.
CATCTGGTTTTGCTTCAAGATAAAGAATGAATCTCCATGTATATAGAGTCATTACTTTGGGGGGGTGTGTGTGTGTGTGTGAGTCTAATTTTGTTTTCCGGGCTGGAGTGCAGTGGTATAATTGTGGCTCACTGCAGCCTCAGACTATAGGCACATGCCACCATGCTCAGCTAATTTATATTTATTTTTTTGTAGAGATAGGGTCTCACTGTATTGTGCAGGCTGATCTCAAACTCCTGGCCTCAAGCAATCCTGCCTTGGCTTCCCAAATTGCTGAGCTTACAAGTGTGAACCACTGTACCCCTGCCTAAAAGTCATTTCTGTTTTACATCTGTAGTTATTGGTATCCATGATTCTGCTGGTAATTTAGCTTATTATTGTGAAATTTATTAGTTTTATAGGTGCCAGGAAATAAAATTCTACATCTTCAAAGAAGTTTTGCTGAGTAATTAGAACAGTAGTTTCTCTACTTCTGTTTCCTGCTCTAACGAGCTAGATTGAGCAGGTTCATAGCCTCCACATGTCCAAAGTCAATGTTGTGAGCAAAAAAAAAAAAAAAGCTAGATTGACCCCTGGTCATTACTTTTTTTTCTTAAGTGGAAGAAAAATCTTATTTGAACATCTGATAGGGAGGGTTTCATTTATGTCTATAACATACCAAGTAGTTATTTTTGGCTCTAAAAATGAGGTAAAACATTCATTAAGATGTTGTTTATACTATTATGAATGCTGCTGAAAAATTATAAGTTGTGGTAAGTTGGAACCCTAATAGAGGAGATTGTAGGTAGCCAATTACATAAACTTACTGAAGTGCTAAAAAATGTCATGTGAAATTTTGCCTATATTTTGTGTATTATTCTGGGATGGGATTTTTTAGCTCTTATTTGATTCCTCAAAGGGGTCCATGATCAAAAGAGGTTAACCACTGATGGATTCAATTACCCTTATAAAGCCTTTATTTTTAAGGTTATCATGGAAGAATTTAGGGAAAAATAGCTGACTTTTGGATGACAAGAAATCAGTCCTTTTGAGTTTGTTATAGTAATAAAAACTGATGTATAAACACTTGTTAGAAAGGCAAGAGAATGAAATTACTTCTAAAGTGAAGATCCAATATCTAGATCTGTAGCTACCCAGTTAGGGATAGAGGAGCAGTATACTTAGAATTTAGGGAACAGTCATGACAATGACAATATATTGTCTTAGGCTTTTGACTTTGGCAAGTTTGTTGGTCTTGACTTTAGGAAATATATAATAGACATGTTCTTGAAATTTTTTTCAAAGTTTTGAAAATTTTAGCTATTTTTCTCAATTGATTAACTTGACCAAATTATAGGTGATTTTTATTCTTTTTTTTTCTTTGTTAAAAAAAATCCTGCTGTGTATGGGCAGCTCAGATTTTTATTCATTTTAAAGGCCAAGTTATAAAGCCAAGTTATTTATCAGTGAATTATTCCTAAATTTAATTGCATTGAAGAATATAGTAAGATGGGCGCGATGGCTCAAGCCTATAATCCCAGCACTTTGGGAGGCCGAGGTGAGGGAATTGCCTGGGCCAACGGGTTCAAGAGCAGCCTGGGCAACTTGGGGAGACCTCTTCTCTACAATAAATAAAAAAAAAATTAGCTGGATGTGGTAGCACATGCCTGTAGTTCTGGCTACTTGGAAGGCTGAGGTGGAAGGATCGCCTGAGTCCAGCAGGTGAATGCTGGGGTGGCTGTGAGCATGCCACTGTACTCCAGCCTGGGCGATGGAGTGAGACTCCAACTCAAAAAAAAAAAAGAATATAGTAAATCTCTCATAATAAAAATACTGAGCTTTGTATCTTTTTTTTCATGGCTATGAGATTGGTGTGCATTTTAAAACTCAGGATGGATTTTATACAGACTGCTGAGTTTTATGGTTCACCTCCTTTGAGAAAGGAGTCCAACTGAAAACTGAGTTTACTGTTAATACATTCTGAATGTTGAACTAATAAGAAAAATTTATGTATAATGAAATTTGATTACCTGAAAGGATACTGATATTCTAATGAATACTTTTCTTTGGTTATAATGTAATGTCTTTCTCCTAATAAGTGGGCCAATACAATTTCAATATAATTGAATAGTTTTTCTGGTTCTTAAAAAAATAATAATAGAATAAAATTATAGTTGAAGGTGTTTATTTTTTGAATAAAAGGAAAAAATATGAAATTTTATTTCTGAAAGAATTTTCTTTAGACTTGATACTGTAATTTAAATTTGACTGTGAAAAAATAAGATATATCACATTCATTTTATGCAGGCTAAACAGAATTAAAACAGTTTACTGAATTTGCTTTTTTTTGGGGTGGGGGATATCTCAATTTAGGTGTTGCAAATTGATGATGTCACGATAAAAATAAGTGCTTTAAAGGCAATCTTTGACCAACTGATGATGTTTGGGTTTGAACCATTTAAGACGAAGAATGTCAAAGCTCCTCAGTGTGAAGGTGCAGAAATAAACAGTGATGATGAGCAAGAGCCAAAAGAAGTTGAAGAGACTGCTACAGCTAAGAATGTTCTAAAACTAATTTCTGATTTCTTAGATAGTGAGGTAAGAAATAACCCAGCCCTATGATTATGAAATGCCATTTCAGCAAATGTATTTGTTTATGTTCTTTATATTTTGTCTTTTACTACTGAAGTTTAAACTTGGACAAAAATTCGTTTTGCTTTTGGAATACCTTAATTAAATCTCAACTTTCACTTCCATCATACTAATTTTCAACTATCAAATTGTATGTGCAAAGAATTGAAGTATAAAAAATGAAAATGACTAAGGGGGTTATTATTAATTTATCTTTTATGTTGTATTTGTGACTTGGGAGCTTTAAGTTTTGCCCCCAAGAGTTCTATGAAATCGTTTAGAATAATTTTACATGGGGTGGTAGAAGATCTAAGATTGGATGTGGAAATGGATCTCTTAAGGTATCCTTGGACTACCATCTTTATAGCACATATAAACCTTGAACTGATTAAACATTCTTATACTGATTACATTTTTCTTATTGAGGTAAAAGTGATATGACAAAATAATTTTAAAGTGAACCATTCCTTGGCAATTAGCACATTCACAATGTAGTGCAACTGCCATCTCTATCTAAAATATTTTCATCATCCCAGAGGGAAATGGTATCCATTAAGCAGTTGCTCCCCATTCCTCTTTCTGCCATCCCCTGACAAATAGTCTGCACTCTGTCTCTGTAGATTTAATTATTCTGGGTAGTTTATATAAATGGAATTGAACAATATGTGACCTTTTGTTTGGCTTCTTTTAACATAATTTTTCAAGGTTTATACAGATTGTAGCTTGTATCAGCATGCCATTCTTTTTTATAGCTGAATATTCCATTTTATGTACATAACACAATTTATCCATTCATCCATTGAAGGACACATGGGCTGTTTCTACCTTTTTGCTATTGCAAATAGTGCTGCTATGAATGTGTACACATTTGTGTGAGTACCTGTTTTTGGTTCTTTTGGGTGTATACCTAGGAGTCAGACTTCTGAGTCATATGTAAGTCTTTGTTTAACTTTTTGAGAACCAGCCAAACTTTTCCACAGTGGCTGACCATTTTACAGTTCCACTTTCAAGGTACAAGTTTTTCAATTTCTCTACATCCTTGTCAATATTTTCTCTATTAAAAATTACAGCCATCCTAGTATATGTGAAGTGGTACCTCATTGTGGTTTTGATTTGCATTTCCCTAATGATTAATGATGTTGAGTGTCTTTTCATTTGTTTCTTGGCCATTTGTATATCTTATTTGAAGAAATGTCTATTCAAAAATATCTTTTGCCCATTTTAAAATTTGGCTGGTTGTCTTTATGGAGTTCTTTATATAGTCTGAGTAGTAGATTCTTATCAGATATATAATTTGCAAATATTATATAGTTTGTTTTTTTGCTTAATGCTTTTGGATATACAATTTTTTTATTTTGAAGATAAATTTTGCTTTTTGTTGCTTGAGCTTTTGATGTCATATCCAAGAATCCATTGCCAGATGTCCAAGTCATATAAAGATTTATCCTTGTGTTTTCTTCAAAGACTTTTATGGTTTTAGCTTTTATGTTTAGGCTATTAGTGTATTTTCAGTTAATATTTGTATTTGGTGTAAGGTCCAACTTCATTGTTTTGTCTGTATATATCCAGTTGTCTTTTTCTTCTCTAGGTTTGCCTTCGTTACTCTTTTAGGAATGCAGTTTTCCACTTCTACAGCTTCTATTCACATTCTACTCATTATTCACACACATTGCCAGGCTATTTCTGGAGCTTTCACTTAATAGGCACCTTCCTCTGATGGCAGGGACCATTGCCGAGGGTTTTCTATGTCTTAGAAATGCTAAGCATTTAAATATGTAGAGAATTAAAACTTTCACAGCTAGACCAAGGATTTGTCTAACATTATTTAGATTTATCTAAAATTGTTATGTGGTTTTAATAATTTTGTAATAAGATGAGTGATTTTTAGATAACTTATAAAAAAAAGTTACAGAACAGACTACATTGTAAAAAGACTTAAAAAGGAGATACATTAAATTCTTCTAATGAATGTATGTCACCTGTATAGGTATCTGAACTTAGGATAGGAGCTGCAGAAGGACTAGCCAAGCTGATGTTCTCTGGGCTTTTGGCCAGCAGCAGGATTCTTTCTCGTCTTATTCTGTTGTGGTACAATCCTGTGACTGAAGACGATGTTCGACTTCGACATTGCCTGGGCGTGTTCTTCCCCATGTTTGCTTATTCAAACAGGTATTGAGTCATCCTGATCACTTTGACTTGAAGTCAAATTCAGTTCCCCCATGAGTTATATCTATAATGACATCTTCTTGTGGATACTCTTTTTCTTCAGTAGTTAAATGATGAACTAAGGACAACTCGTATAGATTTTATCTGCCTGAGTTACTTGGCTCTCTCCTATATAAAAGTGTACTTTATCTTGATGAGTGAGTTTTGTACATAATAGTTTTTGGAGTCATATTTTTTTACTTGTCAAATAATGTTCTGCTAATATACTTTCAATTTGTTTTTCTTAATAGGACTAATCAGGAATGCTTTGAAGAAGCCTTTCTTCCAACTCTGCAAACACTGACCAATGCCCCCGCATCTTCTCCTTTAGCTGAAATAGATATCACAAATGTTGCTGAGTTACTTGTAGATTTGACAAGACCAAGTAGGTTAAATCCTCAGGCCAAGAATTCCCAAAATTATCAGGTGAGTGAGTATATTGGCCTATGAATGGCAAGGATGATAACTTCATGCAGATTACTATTGTTTTGGTAAAATCTGTCTCAAAGATTCTTTGAAATAGTGAGGAGCTGCATTTTGATCTTAAGACTCTGTCTCAAGCATATAACACAAGTACAAAAGACCAAAAAGACCTTTTGGGAGATGTGGAGAAATCACATGAAATTGAAGTCATCAATGCTATTATTTTTGTTATTGAAAAGGTAAAAAAAAAATTGTCATTCTCACTAGCCACTTCCTACCTAGTATTGGCTGTTAATCACTCTGAAGTAGTGACCTAGGTTATGTAGGGGTTGTTGAGTCCTCAAACGTTGGCTTACCTACTATGCTTCTGATACAAGGAAAGAGAATTCAAAGGATAGAACTCACCTCAAACTTATTTTGGCTTTTAATTCAAGGCATTAATATTTTTATTTTATATTTAGTGACTGTATACTTTGTTGAAGTCACAATATTATATGCTTTTGGAAAGCTGAGATCACAAAGGATATAGCAAAATAGGGTAAGAGTCATTGATAGAGCTTTTAGGTACTTTGGGACTTTAGAGAAGGTCAAGATTCATGTGGTGGGAATGATGAGTACAGCATTAGTTTTAAAACAGTGAGTAAAATTCACTTAGGGCTTGGGATTTGGGAAATGGTTTAGGTAGAGAGGAAAGATATTTTAGTAAAGGTGATAAATGTAGATGGTTATGCAAATCACATTTGGAAACTGGAAAAGTCCTTCCGGCTAAGGATCCTAAATAGGACTGTTAGGGCAGAACATTGGGGGCGGGGGGTGGATTATAGATTACTTTAAAGGCTAAGGTAGGGAATTTGGAGTGGTCCTTATTTGCAGTGAGTAAATATGCAGAGTTTATGAGAAAGGATTATGATGAAAGGGTTAAAGTCATGAAACTACTTATTTGGAAGATTAATAGGTGGTCAGTGATGGTTATATGAGGTGAATTGGTGAGAGGAAAGTATTAATAAGCAGTTGAAAATCTGTATAATTAGCTTGTAGATAAAGATTATTAGAAAGTAGTAATATAAAGTGCAAAGAATAAAAATTGTCATAGCAAAAAGCTAAAACAAAACAAAACAAAAAACTATAGGTACAAGAGCTAGAGAAGCTAGGGAGCTGGAGTACAAGAAAGCTCTCTAAGGTCCTAATTATGGGCGACAGCATACTTCACATGAGCTGTTGACATAGTTTGATTGGGGAGCACTCATTATCAGCATCTTGGAAGAGTGAGAAAAACGTAGTTTGGGGCATAGCCCTACATTGAACTGCTGTGCAGGCAAAGGCCCCAGCTGACCCCACACGGAGTTCCAGATCTGGAATGTTGCTTTGAATTGTCCAGAATTGAGATAAGCTAGGACCCTGTGCCTGTATATTGGCCAGCCATTGGGTTTGGACTAACCCTTGGGGGAAGAGAGGAGTATGTCCTTGGGAAGGCCCAGTGTCATCAACCTGAATCTGTTCTGCAGCCAGGAACTCTTAGCTTCCAAAACTTGCAGCAACTGGGGGATGAGTGCTTCTTCGGTCCTAAAGAGGTAGATGTGGTATCTGTATCACACAGCATTCACTAAGGAAGTCAAGAAGGGAGCTTATTTTGGGAGGTGGAGTGAGATGTTAAATTTGATTTTAGACATTTTGCATTTGGGATTATGGCAAGAGAGTTAATTGGAAATGGTTGTTAAATGTTTAGGGCTGTATTGTAATTTTCAATTTACAATGAATTTTCTCTTAATTTTCTAGGCCTTAACAGTACACGACAATTTGGCTATAAAAATTTGTAATGAGATCTTAACAAGTCCATGCTCACCAGAAATTCGGGTCTATACAAAAGCCTTGAATTCTTTAGAACTCAGTAACAATCTTACAAAAGATCTTCTGGTTCTGTTGAATAAGATTCTGGAGGTAAAGTAGTTTGTAATTACTCTGAATTAGTGTATATATATATATATATATCAATGTATATATATATTAGTGTATATATATATATATCAATGTAGAATTTATATGGTTGTATTAAGTTATATATATGTTAGCATATTATTACTTTTACTCATTTGAAGTAAATTTTTTTGTTAATTTCATATAATTTTTAGAATTTTTAAATACCTTGATGTGTATTAGTATGTAACTTTTTTCAAAGAAGATAAGAAAATACCATTTTGAAATGTTAATTTTTTTATATATATATAGCAAGTAAAAGATAAGACATGTCTGAGAGCTTTGGAGAAAATCAAGATTCAGTTAGAAAAAGGAAGTAAAGAATTTGGTGACCAAGCTGAAGCTGCACAGGATGCCAGTACAACAGTTTTTCAAACTGAAGATGGTAATAGCATATTGACCTGAATATTTATAAGATTCTGTTCTTTTCATCTTTACTGAGATTTTTTTTTCTCTTCTAATACATTTGGTTAGATTTCAGAAATGAAAAATTGTTCTAATTAATCCCCTTGGGAAAGAGTATTACTGATAAGTGTTTATTCTACTTTTCAAGCTTTTTTGCATATATTTCTCACCACATGACCATCTTTTGAGGAATTTTACTTTTTCCCCCGTGTTCACATTTTTTGGAACAGTGATTTATTGTAACTTTTTAATAGCTGCTAATGGTGCTTGAAAACTGGACTTGAAAAAATTATATTTCATAAGGCTGTTATTTACATTGTTATTTCCTTTAATAGAAAAAAATGAAGACGTATATATGACTCCTTTCAAGGATATAAAAGCAACCCGAATGTCAAAATCCACTCAGCAAAAGACTAAAAGAGGTAGTGTATAGATTGACTAGCTTTATAATAAATATTTTAAATTTTATCGTCCAATGGAAAATACTTGTTTTGAGAGTTTTCTTATCTTTCTTTCTGGTTGAAGATTTTTATGTCTTAGGTGTCCTTAACTTTCTATTTAATTCTTTCAGTTGATGGCTTATGGCTTGTCAGTTTTTGCTTTGTGTCTAAAGATTATAAAATCAGTGCTACCCATGTTGTGAAGGACAATATGGGTTAAATTAAGATTTGTTTAAGTGATGGTTTTATATGAGTTGTGTTCAGTCCTTTATATAACTAAGCATTTTTTTTATTCCTGTATTTGGGAGGGCATTTTCCTTCTATTCCCATCTTATGTCATAATTTCCCAACTTGGTTTATTTCCCAAGGGATATCCAACAATAGGGGATTTGTTGGAATAAAGTAAATGTTGATTACTAGGGGATCACTTGGAAAAAAAATCTGAAATTCAAGATCTTTTTATTTTTTATTATTTCCTTATTACAAAAGCAATGCATGCTTATTACAGAAAAATCAGAAAGTACATTCAAGCACACTATTATAAAGAACACTAATAATCCCACCCATGAGCCAACCATGATTTTAATCTTTGAAAACTATTTTTAAGGCCCTTTTCTATACAGTTTTTTTTTCTAAAATGGAATCTGGTGATATCACTTTTAACCAATAAATTATTTAAACACAAATTGCTGGATATAGTTCCAAATCAGTCCCATATTGTTGGATGTTTTCTTGGGGATAAATGCATTAGTAAACATACATAAATAAGGGGCAAAAATTTAAAAAAACAAACAGTCTAACATGAATGGGTAGGGCATATGATTTTCAAACAAATTGTCATGTTGAACAATTTGGTTTAGTTTTTTGTCAGATAATATACCATGAAAACTTTATTCTTTTTAATAGTTAAAACTTCATATATACATGCTCAGTTTTATTTCTTTCAAATGAGGAACATCACAAGCCAAACTTTGTCTTATTTCTTAACTTTGTAAATTTCTAACAAGTAGAACTTTTGTAACCGGCAGTATATAAAGTTCTGGTTTTACACTGAAATATATTTTAGAACACATATTTTAATGGATCATGTATATGTTTCAGTTTTTTACAAGAAGGCATGATTACCTTACTAATTTAAAAAAAACTTTTTTTAATTCCAAGAATAAAGTTCTTTAGAACCTGTTTATGTATCTTAACCTACCTTTCTAACCTTAATTTCCATTAGTCTCTCCTATGCCTTGTGCTATAGCCATAAGAGAAGTACTTACATTTTTCTTATGCTTCTGTCTCCAAATATATCGAACTAAAATTTGCCTCCTTATAAGTTGCTTGATACTTCCTCATTTTCCCTTGCCCTTTATTAACACTTACAAAAGAAATTAATGTAATTTTTAATCTCGCTTGAGTTTCTTTTCTCTCTGAGGTTGATAATTGATACCAAGGTGACTAGGAACAAGGAAGAAGTAAAAGGATTGTTGTATTGAAAACAGGATTTAGCCAGCCCAGAAACTAGATTAAAAACAATAAGCAATTGATAATAGATTTTGATAATGAATTATATTGTCTTCAAGGACAAAGAAAAGTGACAGCTTCTGCTAGGATGAATAGGAGACGTCAGACTGCTGAGACTGACTCTGAAAGGTATGCCTTGCATGTCTACACTATATAAAAAGGCCTGTCCATTTTTATGTTTAGAAGTAGAAAAGCATTAAAATTTTCTTGTGAATGAGAGTAACACAATATATAATAAGACAGTGAAAACTATAAATAGCTATGTCTTGGATATGTAGTCTGAAATTCCATTATCAGGAGCCTTTGACTTCTTATGGCTTGTTTGCTTTTGCCAGTTAGCATGGATGGCCTTTATAATATCTTTAATATGGTGTCTCAGTTTATATTTCTTAGATATTATAATTACATGACTTGGTATGTATAACTCTTCCTTGATCTAGAATTAGCAAATTCTTGACTTCAATAACATTTGGGTTCTCTACATCTACAATGACAGAATAATTCTGCCTATAATTTGGATATGTTGTGCAGTAGTTTATTTTTGTTTATTGTCAAATAAGCTGCTGTTAGATCTGAAAGTTTGTCGCTGTCTTACATTCATCTATTGGTAAATTGTATTGTGTATATTTTTAGTATGTCTTTAGATAAAGTCATGATTAATAAGTTTAAATTGTCTTTTTGGGGGAAATTTTTGTTTACTGTGTTTTAGAAATTTATTGCCTAAATCAGGATAACTTATTTTTTTCACTCCTTGAATTCCAAAAGAAACCTCTTTGGGACAGTATGGTCCCTGTTTAATTACAAGCTTCATTACAACTTTGGATTTTTTTTTTCTTTCTGTATAGCACCACCAGGTTACATAAAAACATTAGCTAGGCTTTCCATAATTCACTTTTCTGGATAGCCAGTCAGTGCTTTTTGGTGTTGAGATTGTAGTTTTAATGGAATCAGTCTATCAATTAGACACTGATAGAATATGAGTCAGAAACAAAGTTTTATTTATAAATAAACTGGTTTTAAAGCTTGTATCTAAAGTGGTTGTGTTTTCAACATTTGTTTAGTCATGAAGTTCCAGAACCAGAATCAGAAATGAGGAGGAGATTACCAAGACGAGCCAAAACAGCAGCACTAGAAAAAAGCAAACTTAGCCTTGCACAATTTCTCAATGAAGATGTAAGTTAGAAGAGATGGTGGACATGGAGTCCTTTGAAATTATGTTCAGTTCTTTGCTTCAATAAAGTTACCCTGTGTCAAAATAAAAGCCTGATACTTTTCTGAAGACTTTCTGCGGTGATATTCCACATTTGGCCTGTATTAAATAAAGCATTAGGACAGCATCTGCCATTGTGGTCCAAAGACCATCTGTATCATTTACAAAGAATGGGAGATGGGCCTAGGACTCTGGCTTTTAAATAGCCTTCCCAGGTGATTCTCATGAACTCCTATGTTTAAAATCATGGCATTGTGGAGAACTTTCAAGTGTAGCTTGCATTTGAGAAGCTTATTACATAGATGGCCAACTCCGTTGAAACTGCTTCGGAGCCATTTAACGAGTGACTTCAAGGGCAAATGAAGTGCTACAGACTGGCTAGAAAGGAGCTATTACCGGTATAAAGTTCAACAGTTATTTTGACAACCTTTTAGGTTCCTATACTAAAAGCATTTTTGATAATGCCATCTGCCTGGGTAGCCCTTGTTTGTGAATGTTTCTTGGGTTAGAGAGATACGTGTATGAGTCTTAATCATGAAGTTACTTTCTATGGTTCTAGCATAACAAAACAGTATTTTATTTGCTGAGGATAATATAAATACCAGTGGGAAAAGAATGTGACAGGAAATCCTCTTTATGAGCACTGTTTTGTCATTGTCAGTTTCATTTATCTTTTGAAATTGGCACTTGCCTGACTTAAGAAACTTGCACTGTATTAAATCAGACCCCTTTCTTCAGCACTCAACAAAACACCTTAACTCTCTGATAAGTACCTTTTCTTTCTGTCATTCAGAATAGAAGTGTCCTAATGGATTTGCTTTAGTTAATTGTGCTTTTTTTGGTTAACTTACTAGAGGCCATTTATTTAAGGTGATGTTTTAAGATGTAGCTAAAGTAAGATCACTGGTTTTTAGAAACAAATTGGTATATTATATACATATGTACTCCATATAACTTAGAAATATAAAAAGTCAAAGTTACAAAGCAAGAATGCTTATTAAGGGGCAACCCCCTTGGATCCCCTCCCACTGTGGGAGCTTTTTTCTGTCCTCTCAATACATCCTGCAAAATAAAGAATGCTTATTAAGTAAAAGGAAAAAATGGTAATGATACAAATCATGAAAAATAGATGACTGTTCTTCATTCTGTTGGCTCTGTGTCTTCCTGTGCTTTCAGATCCCTCATGAGTTGTCTTTTGTTAAATTACTGGGTTTTTTGTTTTTTTTGTTTGTTTGTTTTGTTTTGTTTTTTAATGGGAGAAGAGGTAGGGTGAAAGGAGGACTGAAAGGGTACATTTAAATGTGCTATTAGGAAAAGTCTTTAGAAACACAATATACTAAAATTCCATTTACACACGGCCAGACCTTCCAAAAGGAAAGGAACCATGTTCTTATATGGACCACCATACCAAAGCTTGCTTTCTCTGGTATGGGAAAAAATAAGTTTAAGCACCAAACATTTAGTATTCTATTTAATTTTTAGACACAATCATGTAGCCATTGCTGAAGCTGTGCTTTGTACTATTAAAGTAGGAAATATCCTGTTTTTAAAAGACATCCCTTTAGATTTTAAATGGCTAAAATACAATAAAACCAACAGATGAAAGTCCTTTTATCATTTTTCATTCAAAACTGGTAACTTACAGAAACCAAACAGTATTCTTGTCACCGAGAGGCACAGATTTGCTGAAGAGTAAACATGCAATTGTGCCATTGCTCTTACGTCCCACAGATGATTTGAAGTATAAAGAGAACTGATCAGCTGAAATTATCCTGTAAATGGAAACATGCTACTCAATGATATGCTATGTTTGATTTTTTTTTCTGTACATATATAACTTTGAAAGAGATTTACTTCCAAGAGATGCCTTTGCCTTTTACCAATTTGCTTCGAGGTAGTTGGTATCCACCTGTTTTACAACTATTCATGGGTCAGGTCATCACAATCTTTACTAGCTTTCTAAATCACATAACATGTTATATATTAAAACTTTGCACAGAAATAAAATGAGACAATTACGTATTTAAACTTAGGGTATAAAAAATTCACAAAATACCATTAAAAAGAGAAACATCAAAATTCATTTGTACTGTAAAATTCTACAATGGTCTGATGTAAAACATAAAAACAATATAATCAAAATGATTAATGCTAATGATTTAATATAAAGACAAATCACAGGACTAGAAGTATTTTAAGATCAACTGATAAATGATTATTGTTCAGCAGAAGGAATATTGGTGTACAGAATAAAGATAGTGCAAGAAGAACTGCAATCTATTTCTCTTCACTTGAGATTTTGGTTATGAACTGCACAGCTCTCTATAGATGCTCTGTCAAATTCAGATTCCATTCAATGGGACGATTAAGGCACATCTTAATGGGGCTCAAAGGGCAACTTGCTGTATTCCCATCAGACAAATTCAGTTTCTCATCAGTTTTCATTTGTAGCATGCTGGAAGAAAAAGTGTAATGCATTTTAGTTTTACTTTAATTTCAAAGTGATTACCAGCCTTGTTAAAGAACATTTAGTAGTACTGCTTGCACCTCTAAACATTTGCATAAAGCGTTTATCATCCTGAAACTACAAGAGTTTTATCTCCTTCCTTGCTGAGCTAAACACAATGAACAGTGCCACGTAAACTGGGTAACCTGAGGTCATTCACATACCACTGGAAAAAAAACTTCCTTGCATGTGTGGATTACATCAGCAAACATCAGCTAGGACATTATTTAACCTTCTTAGCCGAGCAGGAGTCAACTCTTTTAACTTGTCCTTCAGTGGTTCAGGAGTTGCTGAGCGCCTGCTGTGTTCTAGCCACTCACATAGCTTATCTCACTTGAATATCACAAAAATAAGTCATAAAACCTAATAACATGACTGAGGTCATACAGTCACCTTCCTGGAACTGGAACACAGCTGTTGGTCTGTCTCTTATGCTTGTCTCTTAGCTCTCTTGTGAGGCCAGTAAATTATCAGGAGAAAAAAATGACTCCTGTTTTGATGGTTCGAAGTTGTGCAGACCACATGGTGGCTGTCTCTTCGGAACACATGTGGCATCCATGGGATACTGGTTGCCTATTTCAAAGAAATTTTATATTGATAGAAGAGTTCGCTTATTTGAATTTATATTAGTTTGGTCAGATCTCTTCATCATTATTCCCTAATGCACACTACACGCCCTCTGTTCTGGGCAGACTGGTGTCTTATTTCACAAGCTTATGAGCACAGCCCCATCTGTTCCTAAATGTTCCTGCCTAGGGAACCTTGCTCTCCACTCTGCTTACCCATGCTTTAAGACCTGACCCAAATCTCACCGCATCTGTAAACTTATATCTGACATAACCCCTTCTAGAGCTGAAGGAAAGGATGTTAACATTCTTCGTGAAGATACAGTGCTGAATACATAGTAGCTGCTCAAAAATTCAATAAACAAATAAAAACCATATAGTGAAACAGCTGAGACAGTGCTACTCTCTAGAATCAGAGAAATCCAAGAGTCAAAAGAGTAGTTAGTCCATTCAACGTGTAATGCACATATAATCCTGAGTTTTAAATATTACTGAAAGTCAATTCACATCTTTGGATGTGAATCCTTGATTAGCTACTCAACAGTTCTCTACACATGACTTAACCGTGGTGAGCTCAGTTGGACTACATCACTCCTAAGCTGTCTCCACACTTTCCTACTAGCAGTGAAGAAACAGGTGCTGAATATTCAGTGACTTGGTAGACTGGAGAAATGGCAGCATCCAGACTCCAGTGGATCCCTCCTCACAACCTTAGCTGGCTCATTTGCCAGTCAATAAGCCAAACACGTTATACCATGTTTTAACACCACTAACATATCTCACTGGGTTCTCCCCAAATAGTCCCAGTTCCACTGAATGAGGTTTCAACTGGTATAAATAGATAGTAGACAAAATGACAAACTACCAGGTAGTTTAGTATGGACCAAAAATTGTAAAGCATTTTTTAAAAAGCTAAAAACAGAGATGTGCTTAATAAATAATATGAAGTATATATGATGAAAGATTCAAAACAGAATATTCTCATTCATACCAGACACTGTAACTGATTTTTGAGAAAAATTTACATTGGCTATTACTGTTGTTAGACTGACGTCCACATGGTCCTCAAGTCTTTTTTTTTTTCAAGCTAGCAAAACTCAGATAAAGCAGTCATTTTTTCCTTCCTCCAAAGGCTTGCTAGTCTATGTTTTTATTACTTGTATATTCAAAGCAAAAGTTTGCTGTAAACCTTTTTGAGAAACTCCAACACAACTATAAAAATTCAATTATATTAACCAAGTTAGCTTGGTAGATAAGTGTATCAAGTATTAAACTCCAAAAAAGAAAATGAAAGCATAGAGCAACAAATCGTGGTCATAAATAAAAACAAACTTTTCTTTATATGCTATTTATTTGAATAAGATGTATTCATCAGAGAAGAACAATTCTTTGGTAACTTACTGCAGTTTTTTAAAAATAACTTTTCTAGAGTGTTGTACTACAAATTTGGGTACGTAGACCCTAGGTGTGCATAAAACTATACTTATATATGGGAAGAATACCAATTTTGAAAAGAGCTAAATAGGACTAATAATATACAGTGATATATAGATTAACATGCTTAATTCATAAACATACTTTAACATGTACTTTAAAAAACAGTGGGTGTACAAAGTTTGGGCACTACTGATCTACAGAATTCTAAGAATAGAAGAATACAGCAAACTTAGGAAGTGTTGGACACAGAGTATTAAAGCTAGAACAATAGAGCTAGAAGGGAAATTTTTAGATTTTTTTTTTAAAGAGATAGGGAAACTAAGGTTTAGAAAAGTAAACTGCCCCTTTTCAGGGTCTCCTAAAATCAGACGTATGTGGACTAATATGAGAGTCTGGTTCTCTGATTAATCTATAACTTAAGTAGAGCACTTTTCAATTCCATTTTCAATACCAGGGTCAATGAAATTATTTAGCAAACATTTATAGAGTATTTGTTAGACAGTACTTTTGGGACACAAAAATGTTGAAGACTGGTCCAATCTAGAGGATTTTTAATGAATATTACTTTTTGTTTGGAATCAAAATCCTGACTAGTTAGGTTGAATGTCAGGAATTTGTGATATAATATACATTTGTATGTGTTAAAGATTACTGATCAATTTTTCTTGATGTAATTTTTACACTACTTTTGTCTTTTGCATTTAAAAAAATAATACATTTGCAAAATTTAAGAAAATCAATAGGTACAAAATGTTATATAATGGAAAGAAGTCTCTATCATTGCTCCTAATCTCTTATGGGGCAAATATGTTCACATTTTCTCGTGTATTTTTTTCAGATAGTCCCCTTATGTTGAAATATGTACATACCTATTTCAACTATGTTTCTCCCATTCAATTCTATACATGTTCTGTATTTTGCTTTTTTAAAAAAAAATTGGATATTGTTTCATATTTGTGCAGTGAATAATTCTTTTAGTAGTACATAGCATTCCACTTTATGGATAAATCACAATTTATTTCATCAGTCCTCAACTGACAGACTTTTTGGTTGTCCTAATCTATTACATAAAATAGCAATGATGCATTAAATATTCTTGAATGTGTGCAAGTATATAAAGTTGATGTCTAGGAGTAGAACAGCTGGGTCAAGGAGTGCTTTTAAATTTTGATAGATGACCAAAATGCCCTTTAGATAGACTGTACCATTTTACACTTTGACCAACATTGTGTGAAAATGTTTTTCTTCCCTCGCACTCTAGCCTAAAATGTATAGTAAAACTTACAGATCTTCGAAAATCTGGCAGTTTAGAAAGTGGTATACCATTTTTTAAATTTGCATTTCTCTTCGGAGGAAGGTTAAGCATATGTTCATATTTTTGAAGTCATTTGTAGTTCCTTTTCTGTGCTCTGTGATCCTTTTCTTGTAGTTATGAAAATCAAACCTTTGTTCTATAGTGCTTTACAATCCCACTCCCCTCCCACCCTGTCCCTTTTATTAGTTTATGTCTGCTTATGGTGATTTCGTCATGCATCCATTCTATGTTGTCAGATTTATCAGTCTTATTTCATGGCTTCTGTTTTATATAATGATGAGAAAGCTGAAGCAGCAGTAGTTATGTCATCTGAGAAAGTGGCTTTATACATCTACATCCTGGATTCTAGTGAAGGCTGAACAAGAGTGTGTACAGTGGTACTCTTGAGAGGGAAGAGTTGGGGAAAGAATGTAAAGACCTGGACTCACATTCTGGCAGTATCATCCGTCAGCCTATGACCTTTACAAGCCTATGACCTTAACCTCGTTCAGCCTAATTTTCTTCACAAGACAAAAAAAAAAAAAACCAAAAAAAAAACGCCAAAAAAAGACACCTTCCCTGCTTACCTTCAAGTTGTGACAATTTGATGTCAGCCAGTTAATATGCTTTAAACCCATAAGAAGAAGCTCTACACAAATGCAGTTTATCGCTGCATATTCTGGTGAAAAGAGAAAGAAGTGGGAGGAGACGTACTTGTAAGAGAGACCTCGTCTGTCTCCATCAAACTAGTACCCTAAATAGTAGGTGAGGGTAGAATCAGGGCAGGGGGAATCTGAACTGGTCATCTAGTCTTCTAAGCCTGTTTCCAGCACTTCGGTAATCTCATGGACTCTAAGATAGAGCCCGTCTCCACCATCTGAATGGAAGTTTTTGGAGCATGTGCATTTGTAAAGTGTAAAACCTTTGGAGGGTTGTGGAAATACAAATATTTATATTTGTAATTAAAATTAATGATTACTGATAATTCTAACAAAAAGTAAAACTGTGTTTAGCTCTAATAATTTAAACTTGTTTTACTTGTTACTGGAGATACATGATGGTTCAGTTTTGTCATACAGACAAACTTTAATGTTAGCTAGCCAACTCTTACAGGAAACACATCTTGGTACAACCAAGATGGGTCTGAAAATATTTATGAAATAGTTGCTACATGCCAGGCACTGTGCTAAAAGCCTTTTTTACATTACTGCATTCAACCCTAACAACCACCAATTGAAACTCAGAGAAGTAAAATGACTTACCCAAGTCACATAGTAAACATAATAAACAGAAGTCTGTAGGCCTATGATCTGTTATCCTACACTGCACACTAACTCTCGAATTGTCTAATTCTGTCACAGTTCTCCCTTCATGTTAATATCCATTTATCAGCTTTTTCAGAACACTTAATAGATTAGTGGACAAGTGTCTGGTTTACAAGTTTCAGACAGAAAGAGATCCCCAGGGGCAACAGGGAGAACCCTGTCCAGGAGAGCTATAGATTCAGTGCATGAACTTTCCTCATTGCTTTAATAAGCTGCTACTCATATCCTTCAACTCCTCAAGGAGAAAAAAAGTGACATGTTTTTGAGAGCTGTCCTAAAAGTAATCTTTAGGCCAAGGGTTTCAGGGAATATAAGCTCATCTTTTCAAAGGGAAATATGCACAGATAAACTGGATTCTGGCACAGGACTTGGACTTTGAAACTACAATGTACCCAACACCATCAATTTTGAACTCATCAATTTAACTCCAAACTTTGGATGGCAGTTTATTTTCTTCTGGAAATGGTGTCTTCTAAATGTTAACACAGTAAAAATTTACCAAATAGCTGTTATGGCTAAGCTGTATCTTTGCAGCCTGATATCTCTACAAATCTGTCAAATGCACAAATCTAAGTGAGAGAAACTTCATGAAGACGACAAGTGTATTCCCATGTTTTTGATGGAGAAATTATACAAATGAAGAGTCACTGGTCTGCTGGACTCCAATTTTGATGGTAGTTCCCCAGGTTCCAAGAGGTCTAGATAGAGGTCCTTGCTACAAAGCCAAATGCTTCTGTTCTGTGAGGAAATATCTAGTATGGATAGTTTTCTACTGAGAAATGGGATATCTACCTGAAATTTTGGTTGAATCAAACTGAAGGAAATTATAGTCAGATCAAGGGCACAAAACCGTGAAGTCTTCAGGAATCAGGGAACAGTTTACACTGCTATGCAATTTAGAAAGAATCCTTGGCCATGTAGGAACAAAAAGACTTTCCCTCAATTCCTTAATAAACCTGTACATTAAATCAGTACAACACAACTGAACAGTGCATAGGGCAGTATATCTTAAGCATAATAGGTATTCAAATACCAATAAATATATACATGTGATTTAGCTGCCTTTACAAAAAGAATAAATTTAGGAAATTTTAGTAATGTGAAATTAAAAGCAATGAACAAGTTGTGGATCTAAAATGATGCCAACTAAAAGGCTGAAGAACCTGACATGATTGGGAATGTTCTGAGACCCTGTTTCCATCTGCCTTCTCAAGAACGTATCAGTGATCATAACCCTTTCCCTTTTTGGATGTATCATGTATAGCAAATTGATTGCATTAATAGCTCCAATTCTTTACTCATCCCTAAATTCTCACTTCTTTGCCCTGTAATTTTGCAGTGTCCTCCCATCCTGCCTTACCCATTGATTTGCTCAGACCAATGGGATATTAGCAAATCTAATGGAAGCTGAAGCTTGAGGAATTGCTTGGGCAAACTTGGAGGTGGGTGTGAGACACGTGGAATGTAGTGCCAGCTAACATTGAGACATGTGAAGGTGCGCAGTCAAGAGCAGAATATCTTAGCCTTATCAACCAACCCCAAACTTGTGTGAAAAATAAAAATTTTATTTTAAGCTAATGAGTGTTGGGGTGGTTAGTAGTATTGTTGTGGCCATAAATAAATAATAGACCATTTCTTCTTAACTGGATCCTTAATATGAGGTATAAGCAAACACAAGGTCTCTCATTCTTTAAAAAAAATTAAAATCACACACACACACAGAGTGGGAGAGGAAGGAGGGAAGGAGGGAGGGAGGGAGAGAGAGAGGGGAGGGAGAGAGAGGGAGAGAGATAGTACTGATGTGCATTAGTATTTCCCAAGTCTGTAAAAAGATTAACTGAAAAGGACCAGGTGGTAATTTCCTGGAGGCCATATAGGACTGGCTATAATTTGTGTGTTCTCATCAGCCAGATGGAATGACCCCCCAACACATGGGGCATTTAGTAGAGTTCTTGGGTGGGCACTGGACTGCCTCTGTGGCGGGGTCGACTTAGCCCTAGAGAAGGGCTTCTCAACCTCAGTTCTATCAACTTCTGGAGCCAGATAATTCTTCGAGTGAGGAGGTGTCTTATGCATTGTAGCATTTTCAGTAGCATCCCTAGACTCTATCTACTAGATGCCAATAGCATCCCCTAATGTGACGATAAAAAATGTCTCCATATGTTACCAAATGTCTTCTATGGGGCAAAAGTCATCTCTAGTTGTGAACTGTTGTCCTAGACTAAAGGCAGTTCTGGCTCTGCTTAACTATGTTTAAAAGTAAAACTTGAAAAAATCAACATGTTTCTCAATAAGTTGACAGTGTTCTAGAACAAAGCCCAAGAACATTTAAAGCAAGGCAAAAAATTCCTGTGTGCAACCATATAAAATTCACAATGTCTGGTATCTCATCCAAAATTGCCATGTTTGCCAAAAATATGAAACTATGATTCATAATGAGAGAAGAAAAACACATTAATAGAAACGGATACAAGAAATAACAGATTGTAAAATTAGTACATGAGCATGTTAATGCAGGTATTTTAAGTATCCTTAAGCTCAAGATGTTGAAGCATGAACAACATTAGGACAGATATCGTAGATACAAAGAAGACTGGATTTGAATTTCCAGAGTTGAAATATAATTTATGAAATGAAAAATATCCTGGATGGTATTAATAGCATATTAGAAAATGCCAAATGAATGGTTAATGAACTTAAAAACACAGGAACAGTACTAAATGGAATGAATAAAAGAGAAAAAACTGAACAAAAATGAACAGAGTATCAGTGTTCTGTGAGATAAAATACATGTGATTTAAATTACAATGGAGAGTAGAGACAGAAACATATTTAATGAAATAATGGCTAATAAATGTACAAATGGATGAAAACTAAATTCACATATTCAAGAATTTCAACAAACTCCAAGCAGAGAAAATATGACGGCAACCATGCCAAGTCCCTTCATTATCAAACTGTTGAAAACTAGAGATAAAGAGAAAATCTTAAGAGCATCCAGAGGAAGAAAGAACATTACATACAGAGGGGCAAATATAAGAATGACAGCACAACTATCTTTAGAAGCAATACAAGCTAGAAGACAGTGGAGCAATACCTTTAAAATATGAACTGTCTCTAACTTACAATGATTCAACTTAGGATTTTTCGACTTTACAATATGGAAGTGATAGGTATTCAGCAAAAATGATACATTGAGTACCTATACAACCATTCTGATTTTTTTTTCAGTACAGTATTGAATAAATTACACATGCCACTCAACACTTTATTATACACTAGACTTTGTGTTAGATAATTTTGCCCAACTTTAGGCTAACATAAGTGTTCCGAGAATGACTAAGTTAGGCTAAGCTAAGTTATGATGTTTGGTAGGTTAGATGTATTAAATGCATTTTCAGCTTAAGGATATTTTCAACCTACAATAGGTCTATCAGAAGTAATTCCATTGTAAGTTGGAGAGCATCTGTACTAAGAGAAAAATATGGTCAATTTTGAGAGTCATATTCAGGAAAAGTAGATTTTAAAACGAAAATGAAACACAAACTTTTTCAGACATACAAAAGCAAGGCTGAGTACAGACATGCACTACAAGAAATGTTAAAGGACGTTATTAAGAAGACTATCAGATGAAAAATTCAGAAAGCAGAAGAAAGATATCAGGTGGAAATCTGGACCTGTATAAAAGAATAACACCAGAAATGATTCATACATGGGAAAAATACTTGTTTTCCTATTTTTAAAATATCTTTGAAAGATAACTGTGTAAAGCAAAAATAGTAACAATGTATTATGGGGTTTATAGCATTTATAGATGCAAAATATGACAGCAATAGCACAAAGGCTTACAGGAAGGAAATGCAAATGTATGGTTATAAATCCTTGGCTACCCATGAAGTGCTATAATATTATTTGAAGGTAAACTCTAATAAGTTAATGATGTGTAGTACAAATCCGACAGCAACCGTTTTTAAAAAGCAAATCAAGAGATTAAATAAAATATTAAAATATACTGCATTGATCTAAAAGAAGGCAAGAAAAGGGGAAAAGAGGGGAAGCAAATAATAGGTGGGATAAAAAGAAAATAGAAAGATGACTAATTTAAACCCAACCATATTAATGGTCACATCAATGTAGTAAGTGGTCTACTACAAGGCAGAGATTGTCCGATTTGATAAAAAAGCAAGCCTCAATTACATGCTGTCTAAAATAAAACCACTTTAAATATAAAGACCCAAAAGTTAAAAATAAAAGTATGTGAAAAGATATACTATGATAACAGCGGTGAAAAGTAAGCTAGGACTATAAGAGTATCAGATAAAACAGATTTCAGAAAAAGGAACATTTCCAGGGATAAAGAGGTTCATTTCATAATGATAAAGAAGTCAATTCACCAAAAGTTACTAAAAATTCTAAATGCAAACCTGTAATGCCCAGGACATGAGAGATAAGATAGACAAGTGAAACCTCATCAAACTGATAAGCTTCTGCAAAGCCAAAGAGACCATCAAAAGAGCAAGGAGACAGCCCACAGACTGGGAAA
>CAUYQG010277893.1:0-18730 GCA_963574415.1 Tarsius wallacei
ATTTAATCAGGAACTCAGAATGGGTTTTTTTTGGCAATAAGGACTGGTATTAATTTTTGTATTAAAATGAGTCCAGAGCTTCTGCAAAGCAAAAGAAACCATCAAGAGAGCAGGGAGACAGCCAACAGAATGGGAAAAAATATTTGCCAACTGTATACCAGACAAAGGTCTAACATCTAGGATCTACAAATAACTCAAACGTGCTGAAAGGAAAAAAAAAAAAAAACAGCCCCATTAAAAAGTGGGCAAAAGACATGAACAGACACTTCTCAAAAGAAGATATACGGGCAGCCAACAAACACATGAAAAAGTGCTCAGCCTCACTCGTCATCAGAGAAATGCAAAGCAAAACCACAGTGAGATAGCACCTAACCCCAGTAAGAATGACCATCATTAATAAAACAAACAACAAAAGATGCTAGCTAGGAAGCAGAGAAAAACGAACACTTCTACACTGCTGGTGGCAATGCAAACTAGTGCAAACTCTTTGAAAGACAGTATGGCGATTTCTGAACAAACTAGAAATTGACCTTCCATATGATCCAGCAATCCCCCTATTGGGAATATACCCAGAGGAACTCAAATCATTCTACAAAAAAGGATACCTGCACACATATGTTTGTTGCAGCTCTAGTCACAATAGCAAAAACATGGAACCAACCATGCTTGCCCATCGAAGCTGAAATGGATTAAAAAAAATGTGGTACATATACACAATGGAATATTATGCAGCCATAAAGAAGGACAAACATAAGGACTTCACAGCAACTTGGATGGATTTAGAGTCTATCATACTCAGTGATCTATCACAGAAACAAAGAACAGAGTACCATATGTTCTCACTCATAAGTGGACCTTGAACAATTATCATAATACTATAAGAAATGCATTGGCAGTAATGGGAAACTGCGGGGGGTGGGGGGGGAGGTGGATTGGCAGTTGAGGGAAACTGCCAGGGAAGGGAGGGACACACCTCATCAACAAGGGTACCTGCATAATCAACGTTTGTATACCTAACCCTGAATTGTACCCTATATCTTTATAATAAAAAAATAATTTAAAAAAAACAAGGGTATCTGCATAATGAACATTTGTATACCTAACCCTGAATTGTACCCCACATTTTTAAAATAAGTAAATAAATAAATAGAGTCCACATTAAAAGAATTCATGTCTTATTCTAATACTTGACTCAAATAGAAAAACTACAATTAAAAAAAAAAAGTTTTGTTGGTTTCTTTCACCCATGCCAACTCTGGCATCTCTCCCTTTCTTTTCGCTCCTCTTTCTCTAATAAACTTGGTTTGAAAACTTAAAAAAAAAAAAAAAAAGCTTTTGTTAAAGATAATTGCTCTTTGCTCCATTAGGATGGCTTTTTAAAAAGTCCCACAAAATTCATACGTGGTCTCCTCTGGTGATTCATATATGGTCTTCCCTGAGGATTACAAAAAAAAATCCTAGGTTACACAAATAAATCACAGTAAAAATTTTAAGCCCTTAAATCATAAATCCAAGAACATACCTTTATCATCAAATATTGATAATTATAACTATAAAACATATAAACTAGTATTAAGCTCATATCCACCTACCATATATCTTGCGGAAGATTTAAAGTTATACTGCCTTTGATTTCATCACGGAAACACATATATCCTAAAGTAGCTAATGTTATATACAAAGTTGTAACAATTCCCATGCCAATATTCAATGCTTGGGGGAAGCGTTTTGATTCTTTCATTTGGTTTTCCAGTGGAAGGACCTACAAAAGCATAAATTGATATTTTAAAGGGAACTCTATACATGTAATTCAGAATAACATCATGTCTCTTAATACACACAACCTAGTCTTTTTATAGTCTACATGCAAACTTTTTCCTTTAAAACAACTCATATAATTGCTGAAGTATATTTCTATTGCTATATCTTATTTATACTACATATTTGTAAATTCTTAAAAAACACTTAAACTCAGCTCTTTGCAGGCAAGCCTGTCAAACCTAACAGTTCTTTCCTTAAACAATCTTTTTATTTTAGAATACTTTTAGATTTACAGAAAGTTGCAAAGTTAACACAGAGAGCTCCCATATACCTGATTCAGTTTCCCCTGCTGTTAACTTTGTACATTGCAATGGTACATCCCTTACAAACAAGAACCAACATTAGTACTTTACTGTTAGCTTCATTAGAATTTCACTAGTTTTTCCATTAATGTCTTTTTTCTGTTCCAGGGACCCATGCAGGATACCACAGTGCATTTCGTCTCCAGGCTTCCTAGTCCCCTCTAGCCTGTGATAGTTTCTCAGTCTTTGCTTGCTGTTCATTATCTTGACAGTCTTGAGGACTGCTGGTTAGGTATGTTGCACAATGACTCTCTATTTAGATCTGACTGATGATTTTCTTGTGACTAGACTAGGATTGTAGGTTTTAGAGAATAATATCACAAAGGTGAAGTTCCCTTTCATCACACATGTTATTATGATTTATCACTGGTGATGTTAATTCTGACCACTGGGTGTTTGCTAGGTTTCTCTGCTATAAAATTACTTTTCTTCCCTCATCTTATACTCTGTTTATTGAAAATAGGTCTCTAAATCCAGTCCATTCTCAGAGAACTAAGGAAAGGTTAGTTATATTCTAGAGGGAGGAGTATGTACATAAATTATTTGGGATTCTTCCCTTTGTATTTATTTTAATTATTTATTTATATTAGTATAAACTCATGTATATTATTTTATACAATGATTTATAATCCAATGCGCTGTTATTTATTTTGTTACTCATATTGTTCCAGCTCCGGCCATTGTGAATTATATCAGGTTGGCTTCTGTGTCCCTCTAAAAGCCTCCATTCTTTTGTTTTTTGAATATTCCCTTACCTTCCGGCACTACAAGATGCTCCAGACTCATCTTGAATTCCCTTGCCTCAGCCCTAACATCAGCCACCTCTCCATAGGACATTGGTTCTTTTGTCGAGAATGGGATATCACTGCTTGCAGTCCCTCTCAGGAAACAGAGCATGTATACTAACCCATGTATACACGCATATCTGTAAGTGTCTCCACATCTATCCATTCGTATCTACTGTCTGTCAATTTTAGTAAAACAAATAATTTTTATTTTTCTAAAAAAGGAAACTTTAAAGAAAATAAGAAAAGGCTGATTGAAAAAAATCAAGTTTTTTAGGCAAATCTTCAGAGGTTTGGCCTTATAATTTGGCCATATAGCAGAAGATACTAAGTAATAATAACAGCAAGTATTTACTGAGTATTTATAACATGCCAGGTACTATTCTAAAAGTCCTGGATGCAGCATCTTATGCAGTCCTCACAATAGCCCTGGGAGATGATAATCTAATAGTTCCCCAGTTTTCATGTAAGTTAGTTTCATATGGGGACATTAACTATTATAGTAGAAAAGAGAGTAGAGAAGAGTTTGGATGCTCTGGAGATAATCAACACTGAAATACTGGGCAATAGCCAAGAATGGTGCCAGTGTAGCTAGAAAAGGAGAAAGGGAAAGAAATTAATGTCTCCTGAGGCTTCCTTTGTGTCACACAACAAAATAAGTGTTTTACATATAATCTCCTTTATAGAACAGATTTGAGGAATATAAAAGAAGAACCAACAAACCTTAATCACTGATTGAAATGGGAAACCAAGGTCAAAGTTTTAAAAGAACTACTCCAATGTTTCAAGCTCAGGCAACTGAAAGCAAAACTGAAAGAAAAAGGGAAATGAGAACGTAAAGCTGGTTTTGGATGAGTAAGTATGTGTCAGAATTTGGAGATGTTGAATTTGAGATGTCAGAAAAACAACACAACTGGAAGTGTCCAATAGGTAACTAGAGCTCCAAGTGTCCAAGAAGTAACTAGAGTTATGTTTGCAACAGTGATAACAGGAGCTGCAAAAATTTGTAAAAATTTCTATGAATTCTCCAAAAGAGAATTCAGAGAGAGAAGAACCCAAGTAAAATGGAATAATACTTTCTTTTACATCTATTTTGTCTAGGATTAATATAAATAGATATTTACAAGTGGTTTTGCTCCCAGCAAACCATCAGATTATGAAAGCTATGGAACAAAGTAGAGAGCAATACTCTATTTTCCCCAAATCTACACATTCTAAGTGTTAAATACACTGAGAGTATCCTGAATGGAAATATTTAATATCTTAGAATTCTCAGAATGCTGTATCTCTTGGTATTAGTTTTATGATAGCATTGGTTCTCAAAACAAACATGATATGCATAAAACTAAAGGGAGAATTTATGTTTCACTCTTCTTATGTAACTTTGCAACCATTTCAATTCACTTTAAATAATCTGGTCTATAAACTATTATGTTTGGGATATGCTTGAGTACACGGGATATAGATTTTTAAAAATTGGTCATGAGTTAATTATCTTTGAAGCTGAGTGACACACAGGAGTTCATTATACTACCCTCTAAATTTGATATAGGTTTGAACATTTCCATAATAAAATGTTAAAATTAATCTAGTTGAATTTCCTTATTTTACAGAAAAAGAAAAAGATTACAGAGCCTAGTTCTGCTGCTCCCTAGAACAGATCTCCTGGTTTCAGTGCTTATTCTGTGATCTGACATTTGCCATTACCTTTATTATTTGAATCACAGCCTAAGTGATATGTCTAAGATTAAATTCTTGGTTAGTGGAAGAACTAAACATAATTCAAGTCTATACTGCCAAACTGGAAGTTGTGTTGTAGGAATAAAGAAACTTGAAACAAAAAAGAAAAACATGCATTTGAATATAGCTTGACCATCTCAATCTTTGTGCTGACTTAAGATTTTAAAAAATAATAACAAAGACTAAGTTCTTACCACTCCTATGCCTTCAAAAGCAAATACAGCAGTACCAAAAAAGAGAGGGTATTTCTTCCACCCAGCCACTATTGGAAGGTTGTGGGGGTCTGGCATGTTCTGAAGAAAAGAAAAAAAACATAAGATGGGTTACGTCTTTACTTATTCTAAATAATTTTAAATGAAAGAGCAAAATCATATACTTTTGAGCTTCAAACAGCAAATGTGGGTTCTAAAAGTAATTATTTCAGTAACCACTTTAAGGATCCTGTGTTAAATGTAGCCAAGCTGTTAGGATTTCACTGCCAAAAGCAATTGTTTCCTTCATGCCCACACATTCCATCTGAGCAAAATAGTCCTGATTACCTGTTTTCACTTGCAAGTCCCAGGCTGTGCACACTAGGATGGCTCCTGCCACACAGGAGATATGTAAGCAGACTTGAGGTCTGAACTGAGAGCCATAAGTCAGCTATCAACCGTGGCTGTTGGTGCCCCACAGAAATTCACTCTCCACTCTATCTTCATTGTTCTTTCAGTTCTCTGAGTACCTGGCTCCTGACTTCAGCTTTCTACCTCATAGTTCTGCTGCTCCCTAGAACAGGTCTCCTGGTTTCAGTGCTTACTCTGTGATCTGACATTTGCCATTACCTTTATTATTTGAATATATACCCCAAGTCTGGCTTTGATTATTTGGTCCTGGCTTATAGCCTTATTCCAACTTTTACTATCTGGTCAAACTCACAAAGTGTACATCTGGTTCAAGATCGCTGGCTCCACAATAGCCACTTCTTCCAGATACCCCAGGTCTGGTGCCTACTTTCCCTGTCATCCTGCATTCTCTTCTTTACCTGACTGGAAATAGAATTCAAGGCCAAGTAAAGAGGATGAACAAAGCAACTGAAGTGCAAAAGCACATGGATAATCTAAGGAATAGAGAAGTCTAGAAAATCTGAAGTATAGGTAGAATTGTGTGATATAATGGCAATACATGACTAAAAACATAAGCTAGGGTTAGAATGAAAAGGGTAGTACAATGTTTGGATCACTTGACAATATAAAACTATGATTCAAGGCAAACAGGATGCTGTATCACTTCTCCATACATCAGCTCATGATGTTCCGTCTACTTAGGGAACCTCCTTTTCTGCTTCACTTAATTCTCCTATATTCAGTGAAGGGGTCATGAACTTCAGAAAACCTTATGTGACCTTTCTATCTGTTCCCCTCCACTATAACATGCTACAAGAGAAACTACAGGTTTTGAAATTCAGAAAGGAGGAAGATAAAGCAAAGATCCACCATAAGAATTTGTAATATGAATGCTACTGGAAATTTTACAACAATTACCTTGGAAGCATATACAGGATGAGTTAGATCAGGAGCGACTAGAACAGGGATTCCCAACCTTTTTTGGGTCACTGGCCCCTTTGCAAGATGAAAGCTATAGAGTTATTCAGCAGAAAACACATATATACATACAGAAACACTAAATACTATAAACAATGTTAAGGGATTTACAATCCATTGAATCCCACCAACATATATTTTTAAGGAAACCGGGTTAAGAATCCTCAAACTAAGGACAATGAAATCAGTTAAGGTTATTGCATATAATTCAGATAAAGGGATTACAGACTACTGTAGAGGCAGTGTATTGAACCACCGGTAGCAAATAAAGATTCAGAAGTAAAAGCAAATGACAGAATTACATCTATATGCACATCTCTTGGGATTGGTTTAAATTTTAAAAGGAAAAAAAATATACTTGATGACTTCCTTGTTTCATGTCTGGCACTGTACTAAGAGCACAACCCTAAATTTCACAATAACCCTAAAAGAGTAGACATTACTATCTTTTGAAGCAGTGTCACAAAAGCCAGAAGCATATCTACAAAGATTCTAAACTAGTTATTACGACAAAGCCTGTGGTTTTAATCTCAATATCATACACACTTCTAATTCCACAGTATCCCTCCAAAGGAAAACCACATTCACTGGTTGTCACATATGAAGTAGGGGTCTTCACACATCATTATTTTAACCTCCAAAGTGAACAAAAATTTTACTTAATTAGAAATATATCACAGGTACTTAAAAACATGTTATACTTACCCTAGCAACATACTGGTAAATTATTACAAGACTCACAGCCATGGAAACGTTGGCAAGGAATGAAAGTACAAATAGGTTCTTCAGCTCACGAATGAAGACCAAAAGAATGATAAATGGAAGAAAACAAAGCATATATATCCTTAGGTCAACACTTCTTCTCTCACATGGATTTGATGAGTTGGTACTGTTTGAAATAAACACTTTACTCTCCAGGAATCCTTCATGAACCTATACTCGGTTACCAGAAGAATAAGGAAAGAGGGAAAACTTTCATCAGCTTATCATCATAAAAGAGACATACAAATAAAATTATGAGCTATGCAATCTATGATAGATTCCTACAGTACACTTTGTAATAAATAAAATATTTACATTTTTAAAAGACACTCTGGCTTCCCAGAAACATATAAATCAAATGTAAGGATAACTAAATTAGGATAATCTTCTTTGTAAGATAATTTCTTTTATCATACTGTAAAAATAAAGTTCATTAGAAAATTATAAGGTTGAATTTACTAATATATGCTGAAGTTTATGACTATCATGTTCATGATCCCTGCAAAGACTGTTTTTGAGATCATCAAACTTGGGAACACGCTTGTCTAGAATAGTCATTGGGTATTTTACTCCAGCTTATCTTTTTCAGAGAGGAAATAAGCTCTAGGTACCTCTTAAAAATGTAGAGTAGTCAAACTAAAAGTTACAAATCATAGTTGAATTTTAATTTAACACTTTTATAAAAATTCTCACTTGTACCCCATATCTCTGTAACAAAATTTAAAAATTAAATGAAAATAAAACTTTTATAAAGCAATTATTTTATACATTAGCATCACTCTTAATAAATATTTATTAATAATCCACCATATTCATGCATGGGCATATGTTACACAGTAGATAATTTTTTGCTAGAGCAAAAAACTTTCACAATATAAATTAACTTTATACTAAAACATATTCAGCCACTTCTTTAACCCAATTTTCAGAATTCAAAAGAAATACAAAAATTTACAGGTTCTATATATTAAAAATTGTCTCTAATTCAATTAACTACATAATCCAACTTGCTAAAATAAAAATAAAATTATAGAGGACTTTAGAGACAATCTTAAAAGCTTACAGAAGAGGCAGGTCATATAATAATTTGAATACCAGTGACAATGTATTTGTCCCAAACACAGTGTACCCTCCTTCAAACACACTGACATTATCAAGTCTAAGAATTCTTTTTTTTTTGTATTGTTACTTTATTGTTTCTTTTTTTTTTTTACTTTATCTTATTCAAGTCTTAACAATCCTTAAGATCCTATAATAATAATAGCTAGTGGTTTTGAATACTTTCTATGTATCTGATACTGAACTACATGTTTTATATACAATATCTCATTTAATCCTTAAAATGACTCTCTAAAGTGGGTGGTGGTATTTTTTTTTTTTTTTTTTTGAGTTGGAGTCTCACTCTGTCGCCCAGACTGGAGTGCAGTAGCATGCTCACGGCCACCCCAGCATCAACCTGGGCTCCAGCACTCCTTCCACCTCAGCCTTCCAAATAGCCAGGACTACAGGCGTGCACAACTATGCCCAGCCAATTTTTTTTTTTAACTTATTGTAGAGACAAGGTCTTGCCAAGTTGCCTGGGTTGGTCTCGAATCCGCAGGCTCAGGCAATCCACTCGCCTCGGCCTCCCAAAGTGCTAGAATTACACACTGAGCCACCGAGCCTGGCCAGGTGGTAGTATTAATCTCAATTTATAGTTGAGGAAACTGAGGTTTAGAGAAATTTAAAAACACGTGTATAATATCAAGTCAGTAAGTTATGGTCCTAGCATTCAAACCCAGGCCTGCAACTCCAGAATCTGATTTGTAACAACTACTAGCTAACCTGATCAGAATAATGCACTTCAGAAATGGAGGCCCAACCCAAAAAGCTACCTGGCTTCCACTCTAACACACTTCTCTTTAAATGTATGAAGTATTAAGAGGCCAACAAATCAGAAGATTAAAACAAAATTCTGACATGATTAATACTTCATGCTTATTTTACTTTAATTTTATATTTGTAATTCACAATAAGCAATGTTAGTGCCACTACAAATGTATACATCATCTTAGGCTGCAGGGAATATATCTTCTAGAATTTCACTCTATATAGGCAGTTTATAATTCATACTGGTCCAAAAGACTCTCAAGCTACACCATGTACCATTTAAGAAATGCATGCCTCACAATTACCCTGCAACTGACCATTAAAACTTTAAATTTTATTTTCTATAATTTGAAATAAAAGCAAAGTTGGTAATTTACATTACTTGGCTTTTAAAAACGTATTTTATTGTTGCCTCAGTTTTCTAGTAACTAAATTATTTACAGTCAAGTACTTCTTATCAAAGTAGTACTCCCAATAATTAGATTAGATAATGATCAAAGTTAAGCTCTAACAAGGATATACAGCAAGAGAAAAGCAGTTACATAACCAATTTTTAAAAGGGCTATTTGAATCATTATTAGGTTCTGGGGAATTTAAAATTAATTCTATCACAAATATCCTATAATATTTTAGCACTCTTTGGCAGAAAGATGGTTACAAAAATTCTCAGGATTAAAAATTAAAATAAAATAAAAATGTCGATACATACCTACAGCAAGATTCAGGTAAACATTTGAGTCCTTTGGTGCCCTCTAGAGACAGAGATTGGCTATCTAATAGGACTTCCTATGATCTCACATGTTTACCAAAATGTAAAACACTGAAATAAATATTATAAAATAAAATTACTAAATTCAGTTGTTTCCATTTTTGAGCTCAAATTTACTAAAATCCACTACTTACTAGCTTTTTAATGATTCAGTAATTTAATGGTTAAAATTCCAAAGACAGTTTATGTTTTTTAGTAAAGCTAAATGCAGAATTAAAGTCAGAATACCCTATGTTTAGATACTGTTTTATATTTTTACAAAGACTTTCATAAACCTTTTGTCAGGCGAACCTCACAATAAGTTTATGAGGCACAAGGAGATATTTTGCTAATATTCCCATTTTACAAATAACAAACCTGAGGCTCAACTTAAATTCCCAGAGATAAGGAGTCTTGCCCAATATTTGAGTTAAACTGAGAAAGCAGAGATTTGAACTTACATCTTCTGACTCTACAGTCAATGGTCTTTGTTATCACTATATTTCTTCCCTCTTAATGTAATACTGTATTCCCTCCCCACTCTCCATATCCACGTACACTATTTATCTACCTGAAGTTTTCTATAGTATCTTAAAGTAAGAACAGAGAGGAGTAACTAACCATGATGGACTAGATCATCATAAGCATTGGGGTTCTCTTTCCCCTACTGATTGTTCATAATGGTTATGGGATCAAGGGCAGCCACGTGGCAGTTACAAGGAGGTATGCACACTTGTGTGGCAATGAGACCCTTAATTTGGGGGGTTAATAAAATACATTTCATTTTATGTACACTAAGGGGGTAACAAGTCTATATGCTAAAACTGTAACAGTAGCAATTGGTAAGATTTAAAATCAGTGTGTCTATTATCATATATGCTATCAAATGTTAAAAAAACACTTCTGTAGAGAGTGAAAATCTCTGCTCTCATGTTGCATCAATGACCCTCTCAACCATTTTCTCAAGCCTGACTGCATGTGTTTTCCATGTTACTCTTTGTGCCTCCAAAGGACTTTTCCCTCTCTGTGTACAGCAGGCAATCTCCTTACCTCCCAGAGAGTTCCTTTTTCTACTGGTCTTCTTAGGATACGTAGAAATGAGTTAAACTTTTTTATCCAACTTTGGAAGCAACTGATGATATTTCATAGGAGAAAGTCACCAATCCTAAGCTTATAGACATTTATCCATTTCATCTGCCCTTTATGTCACACACCCACACATACACACACAACTATAATCAGAGAAGGTCCTGTCCAGTGATGAACAACTAACATATTAAGTGGCAGCTGTGATAGAGACCTAGGTTTCAAACTAATTCCACATGACTTAGAGCACATTACTCATGTTTTGTGAGATTGCTTCCTGATTCTAAAACAAGCATAGTATTTTACAACATAGTTGTAAGGATAACATGATATATGTCATAGCTTACAAATGTAAAATTATAAGGCATTATTAACATTATGTTTAAATCCAAATAGAGCTTTTCAGTATCTCTCTTAGGAGATACTAGAAAAGACAGTGCTACTATGTTGCACAATCCTAGAAAGATCATTTCCATCATATTCTATATAAATGACTGATAAGATGATCTGCTTATCAGTTCTTGACAATAAACGGTCTCTTAATGAAGTTAAGAGTCCTAAGAATAGCAGTTTATGGAATTAAATATGTGTAAAATCAAATCACCTCATCTATAATAAGTAATATTAATGAAAGTATCGATGCTTTATTTTGATACACAGATGAGTAAATCCAGGACTCTAATGAATTCTAATGACTAAACATTACTCTCTTC
Source organism: Tarsius wallacei (assembly GCA_963574415.1). Classification (NCBI taxonomy): domain Eukaryota; kingdom Metazoa; phylum Chordata; class Mammalia; order Primates; family Tarsiidae; genus Tarsius; species Tarsius wallacei. The sequence continues at coordinate 11,407 of CAUYQG010277893.1, forward strand.
TCTTCCCTCCACATCACTCACCTCCCCTTGCTCTCACTAGTCTTTCACTCTAGTCTACAGTTACAATTTGTAGAAGGAACACCTGTATCTAAACGAATGGCAATGGTTCAGATTTGTCTTCCAGAAAAGTCTGTATAAGAACTTGTTTGCCAGTATGTAGGAAAATAAAGGACAGAAAAAATAATTTAGAAGGAGGATATTTGGAAACAGAAATAATGAGGCTGGAAAGAAAAACTATGTAATTTATTGGGACTCAGATGTGGACAGCATAAGAGCTAATCTCTTGACTATTCCTTTTATAGACACAGAACAAATCGCTATGGAAGTGAGAAACCAAGCTAAAACAATTATGAAGGTGCTGAGAGAGAAAAGTTGACTGAGCAAATGGGAGAAAGGGTGTCTGAAAAGGATGCAAGCAAGGACAGTGGCAGAAACCACCAATGGGGAAAACCAGACAGATGGGTGAAACCCTTTCAGTCAATAAAATTTTACTGAAAACTTGCTCAATAAACCAGGTACTGTAAAAGGTCTGAGAATAAAGAGATGAAAAGAAAACCCTCCCAGCCTAGTGAGTTCATTTCCTTTCCAATCCAACAGTCATACTAGGTACTGATAATCCAGGATTATCTTTGATGCTAGTTTGCAGTGGTGAACACAATGGATATAATAACAGTCCCTTCCTTCGCAGGTCTTGCAGTCTGGTGCTGAAAAATAACCTGCTAATTAGCCCCAGAACAGTATGAGCAAGGCTATTTTTAAAAGTATTAGCCGGGCTCAGCTGCTCAGCCTGTAATCCCACGCCTTGGGAGGCTGAGGTAAGTGGACTGCCTGAACCCGCGGGTTCGAGATCCGCCTGGGCAACTTGGCGAGACCTCATCTCTACAATAAATCAAAAAAATTAGCCGGTCGTGATAGCGCACTCCTGTAGTTCCAGCTACTTGGAAGGCTGAGGCAGAAGGATTGCCGGAGCCCAGCAGGTCGAGGCTGCGGTGGCCGGGAGCGGCTACTGCACTCCAGTCTGGGTGATGGAGTGAGACTCCAACTCAAAGAAAAAAAAAAAAAAAAGTATTACAGAAGCCAGGAGAAAAATCAATACATTCTGGCAAGAGATGAAAAAATGGGATGTATGGAAGGGACAGTTGAGGAAGTTTTTATATCATTTATATATGATACTGTTTTAAGCTAGGTTTGAAGCTTTTCCAGATACAAACAAAACTATTCTAGATACTGAGACATGGTGCACCAGAAAGAACATTGATCTGGAAACTCAGTTCTGATTACTAACTAGCTATGACCCTTTAAAATAACTCTTTTATAAAAGAGGGTTTGACTTGATGACCTCTTCCAACACCAAATCTTTAAGCTAGTAGCTCAAATATAGCATACAAGGATAGACTAAATCAGGGGTTAGCAATTTATGGCCTGCAGGCAAAATCTGGCCTCCTACTTACTTTTGCAAATGAAATTTTACTGGAATACAATCAAATCTATGTTTACATATTGTTGTCTATGGCTGAGTTGAGCAGTTACAAGAGAGACCTTATGGTCTGTAAGGTGAAAAATACTTATTATCTGACCTTTTATAGAAAAAGCTTGCCAATTCTTGTTCTAAATATAACATGAAGCATATTTTATACTTAAAAAAGAAAGTCAAATATATACTTACACTTACAATAGGTTCTTTAGAAAACATATTCACATCACTTTAAATATCTACAGAATTAAAAATTAAAATACCTACAAGACTATATATTCTATATAGTTCTATGTAAAATGCTTACTGTACCATGTATCTATGGATAATTAATGTTATTGATTAAAATAATGATTAAAGAAGAGCAGGAGGTAATGTAGGAATAATACTAGTCATAAAGAAAAGTGCTTTGGTATTGTTTTGATAGAGAGAGTTCTTAATTCAGTGTTTTGCATGTTTGTCCAAATAAACTGTCAGTCTCTACCAAGGGTGGTAACTACTTCCTCTTCTAGCAAAACTTCATGATATGGAAAGAAGTACATAAATTTTTATTTTTCTTTTTTTGAGTTGAAATCTCACTCTGTTGCCCAGGCTAGAGTGTAGTGGCACACTCATGGCCACCGCAGCCTCGACCTGCTAGGCTCAGGTGATCCTTCCACCTCAGCCTTCCAAGTAGCTGGGACTACAGGCATGCGCCACCACACCCGGCTAATTTTTTAATTTATTGTAGAGGTGAGGTCTCGCCAGGCTGGTCTCAAACCTGTAGGCTCAGGCAATCCTCTCACCTCAGCCTCCCAGAGTGCTGGGATTATAGGCGTGAAACACCACACCCAGCCGAAAACTGTTTATTTTTACACAAGGTATATTTTTAGACAATAGCAATAACTACTGGGTTTTAGTATTAAACATTCATTTTTTTACTTCATTTTTTTAGGCTGCTGGCTAAAGTCTTATATATATATTTTTAGAGTACCTTAATGTAAAGAAAATGCTCCCACAGCATCTATGTATGTGCCTTTGAGATTTAAGTTTCAAGTAGCTAACAATCAGTAAATTATGTCATATTCTGATGTGAAAGAACAAGCATTATTGATATTATGGCAAAAACAGTAAAACCTAAAATAACAGCAGAAGTCTAATTAACAAAATAGAAGACTAAAGGAAAATCTACAAAGGAGGATTATTTCTGAAAGAAACAAATTTTAATATTCAACCATTGCTTCCACAAAAGAAATATGATGCCATAACTAGGGCATTAGAAAAAAATGATTTCACTAGAATAAAATACTCACTTGCTTCACATTTTCAGCTAAGAAGACAATATAAACACTACAGAATCCCAGCTGTGTTATCACCAGAAAAAAGTCCACTACACTCCTGAAAAGAGATATCCACAATAATTATCAATAAGAGCTGCTGAAATGTCAATATATTTTACCTCTCTTAACTGTTTTAAGGTATTTTATAATAGCATATATTCTTTTTGCTTCCTTAAATAAGAAACATTTAAAATATTTTCTACAAAGATTACACATTTATGATCAGTATGTCAAGTCACTAGAATTATCATTATCTATTTCTGAAATTCAACAGTTTACAGATACCTGCTTATAAAATCATTTCATCTTTCAGATTAAGCCCAACCCCCCTACTTCTCATGATCTTTTTCAGGTGAGCCTAGTATATATATTTCTTATCCTTCCCAGCTTCATGTCATCTACAAATATGAGCACACTCTCTACTTTCCAAATCACTAATAAGATGTAGAATGGGCCGTGCTCAGTGGCTCAGCCTGTAATCCCAGCACTTCGGGAGAATGCGGGGAGTGAACTGCCTGAGCCCACAGGTTCAAGACCAGCCTGGGCAACTTGGCGAGACCTCGTCTCTACAATAAATCCAAAAAAAAATTAGCTGGGCATGTTAGTGCACGCCTGTAGTTCCGGCTACTTGGAAGGCTGAGGCGGAAGGATCGCCAGAACCCAGCAGGTCAACGCTGGGATGGCCACAGGCATGCCACTGCACTCTAGCCCGGGCGATGGAGTGAGACTCCAACTCAGACAAACAAACAAACAAAGAATGTAGAATGGAAGAGGATTGGAAACATAGCTCTAAATTCTACTATGAGAGACCTCTCCAGTGGCTCTTCTCTGTTCTTACTTTTTAGTGAGCTACAGTTAGCCCTGCAAATCTGCGGGTTCTGCATCCATGGGTTCAACCAGATAGAAAATATTTGGGGGAAAAAAATTCCACAACGTTCCAAAAACCAAAACTTAAATTTGCCACACACTACAAAGTACTAAATTGAATCCACACAAATGACATGATGTATAGGCATTGTATTAAGTATTATAAGCAAGCTAGAGATGATTTAAAGTATACAGGAAGATGTTTGCAGGTAATACATCAATACTACATCATTCTATATAAGGGACTTGAACATCCTCGATTTTGGTATCAGTGACAGGTCCTAGAACCAATCACCCACAGACACCAAGGAACGACTGTACTCTAGAAAATTCCAGCTACATAAAACAGTGTATAAGTGAAGGAAAGGGGTATAACCAGAGACATCAGTCAAATTAGCATTATTTGGGTATGGTGGTAACAAAGTTACAAATCTGCCTACACATTATTAATATATTGCCCATATGTCTTCATTTTGGTCTAGAACAATAAGTGACTATTATAGCATGTAGTCACTAATTCATTATAGTCTCTTCTCTGACTGTCAGAAACAAACAGTATGGTCTTCAAGATCTACAATACCCTCCTTCTCCCATTAAAATCAAAATGGCCCTTGCCTCTCTTCATTCTTGCCATAACTCTACCATTCTCCATGGTTCTTCCGAGATCTCATATGTAAGTTATCTTGGTACTCTGAAATAAATCCAAGCCTCTTCTCTCTGATGAATTACATTAAAGTATTCCCTTAATATTTCTTCATCCACCTTTGATTTTAGTGTTCCACCAATAATCATTCCAGACAATTGTATCTGAAAGCCATTCTTCACAGAACAAGTAGACATAACTGTTTCTACTTCAGGACAGAAGAAAGAAGAAGACAGGATTCTGGGGGCAAGTCCCTAGGGCATTAGGTTCCATTTCCTTCCTTCTACTCATATATCAGGAGTTCTGAGTAGCTCATAAACAAATCTAACTTCCTGAAAACCCCCGAAAAGGCCATATTTAACCATAAACTACTAACACTATTTTCTTGTTTTATTTATTTATTTATTCATTTATTTTTAGAGACAGGGTCTTGCTCTGTTGCCCACGCTGGAGCGCAGTGGCATGATCACAGCTCAACATAACCTCGAACTCCTAGACTCAAATAGTCTTCCCTCCTTGGCCTCCCAAAGCACTGGAATTACAGGCACATGTCACTGAGCTTGGCCTGTTTTTTTTCTTTTAATTCCCACCTCACACACTATTTGTAGCTATTTAGCACTTTGTTGATTGCTTATGCTTTCTAATTTTTCTAGTCCTATGTCCATTGGATTTTGATTAGCCAAAGCCACCAACGATAAAGCTAAATTTAAATAATAAGACAATAAAATAAAGTTATACAAAAATATATCCATATCTCAGATGTCTTATGAGCATATAACTAAACACTATAACTTTATCTGAAATAATGAGATTGTAACATTTTTCTTCCATTTTTCCTTTATTTAAAAAATTACTGAACATGATTTTCATTGGAGGTGACCTCCACTACCTCTATAAAGCTTTCCTGATTTTTTCCATTTATGCTATATAAATACCATCTTATTTTAACATAAATATCATTCTATTTAATCTATCATAATAATCCTGTAAAGTGCACATTATTAAAATTCATTTTATAGTGAGAAACCAAAATGACAAATAATTTGACCAAGGTCATAAAACTAAATAATAGTAAAGTTGAGCCCATGTCTGCCTAACTTTAAAGATTATTTATGTTTATTCCCCAACTTTATCATACTTTTATTAATGTATCTTGTCAGACTAAAATACCTGAAAATTTATATAATTTCAACAACCAGATATTAATAACAAGCAAATACTTACCGTCCCCAGGATGCCTGCTTCTGAAGACAACTCCAAGGACTCACTTCCATAGCAAAACTCACAGTGTCACTATAACCTAACGTTGACTTCTTAAACCTGTAATTTAATGACACACATACAAAGGGAGAAAACACATCTTTAAGTTGTCAAAGACCCTTAAAAAGAACATCAAGTAAATGGGAGTTAATAAATGCTGGGCTAGGCACTGACAGTCTAGTTTCCAAAATCTGAAGATGTGCATACTCCTCAAGCAGGTCTCATGAAGTTTTAACTGTTTATATCCTTTTACCAGTGTATTAATTTTTATCTACTGCTAAAGTTTATATAACTGCAGAATCTATATAACCTAATATTTGTGCTTCACTGAGTTAAATTTTCCAATACCTAAAAATATCAACTACATTGTTCATGTCTAAATTACACTTAGAACAGCATTACTTAATAATACATCTGTATAGGGCTCTACAACACATTTTCACACAAACTGTCTCATTTAATCCTCAAAACAGCCCATGAGGTAGGTATTATTTCTCCATTTTCTCACTTTTCTTCAAGTATGCATTATTATTAAAGATCATAAACATTTTATTCAAAGTTTAAGAGAGCATACAATAACAAAAGAGTCAAGACTAGTCTACTGGAATAGGCAATATTTATTTTTTTATTGTCCAGTGGAAGCCTTTCATGATACAAAAATAAGAAACAAAAGTATTATTATATTAACTATCTACTAACCCATACATCAGTAAAGAACACTAATGGCATTATACCAAAAATAATTAATAACAATCTTAAGACCATTTTGCTATACTAAGTCGAACCCCTGCCTCCATTGCCTTTATATACCTTTCCTGATTTTTTTCTATTTCCACTAAATAAGAGAAACTATTCTATTTCATTAATAAGCCTACTTCTTAAAAAATAAATATATTCTAACCATATTTAAGTTATATGAAATGTCACCCTTTTCCATATTCATTATCACAGACTTATCTACATAACAAAGTAAAGGAAATACAAAGCACAGTAACTATCTGATGCTCTAAACTAACAGCTTTAAAATAAATAGGCTTAACAAATCCACATTTACCTCTGACATAGAAAGTGACTGCAACGTACCAATATGTGCATACAGTGAACAGAAATAATTCCTATAAACACAAGGCTGATTGGTCCAAGCTGTAGAAGAGAAAATGTATAAAGTTTAAATATTTAGGTTTAACAAAAATTGAGTAACCTTATAAGCAATAAGTTGGGCAAAATGATTAAATGGTCATTTGCATAAGGGAAAATAAACAAACTTCTTACAGAAAGAACTTCAAGTAATATTTAAGACAAATATGTATGATTCCAACTTATCAACATGGCTGCTAAAACCTATAGAGTATATGTATACATACACACACACACACACACACACACACACATATATATACATGCCACGAAGTAGAATAGACTAAAATATCATATTTAATACCAGAAGGCAAGTATACAACTATCAGTGTCCCACCATTATAATTATATGCAACTGTGCATCATTATCTAAATGACTGAAAACCACAATATCAAATTGGGATTGTGAGCAATCCATTTCTTCTACAGACTCTTGTTAAGTAATTACTAGGTGTCAGAAACCATGTTTAGAAAATAACTACTAGCCGGGCTCGGTGGCTCAGCCTGTAATCCCGCGCTTTGGGAGGCTGAGGTGAGTGGATTGCCTGAACCCGTGGGTTCGAGACCCGCCTGGGCAAGCGAGACCTCGTCTCTACAATAAATCAAAAAATTAGCCGGGCGTGG
>CAUYQG010277911.1:0-15542 GCA_963574415.1 Tarsius wallacei
AAACCACACTGACATACCACCTAACTCCAGTCAGGATGGCCATCATCAATAACTCAAAAATCAACAGATCCTGGAGAAGATGTGGCAAAAAGGAAAGACTTCTACACTGTTGGTGGGAGTGTTAACAAGTACAGTCTCTATAGAAAACAGTGTGGCAATTCCTAAAATATCTAAAAATCGACCTCCCATACAACCCCACAGTCCCCCTACTGAGAATATACACAGGGGAACTCAAATCACTCTATGAAAAAGATACCTGCACATGCATGTTTGTTGCAGCAGTATTTCCAATAGCAAAAACATAGAGCCAACCGTGCTGCTCATCAAAATAGAACTGGATAAAAAAATGTGTTACATATACATGATAAAATATTACACAGTCATAAAGAAGGACAAAATTATGAACTTCACAGCAACTTGGATGGACTTACAGGCTAAAATACTTGGCAATCTATCACAGAAACAAAGAACTGAGTATCACATGTTCTCACTCATAAGCAGACCTTGAACAACAATCAAAATACTATAAGAAAGGAATTGGCAGTAGTGGGAAACTGTCAGGGGAAGGGAGGCACACCTCATCAACAAGGGTACCTACATAATAAACATTTGTATACCTAACCCTGAATTGCACCCCATATATTTAAAATAAAAAAAATTTTTAAAGAAGAAAGAACAACAGATGAAGTGAATAGAATAAACGCCAAAAGTGAATTAACAGACATATGGCCAAGGAATCTTAATGCAGATATTAAAATCTTTCCAACAAATTATGCTGAAACAATTTAATATCTGTGTAAAGTAAACATTAATAATTTTACTGTAGCATGTACATAAAAGATTCAAAATATGTCATAAATGCAATTTTGAACAAAAAAATGATAAAACTTCTAGTAAAAAACGTAGGAACCAATAACAATTACCTTGTGACCTTGGGGAAGGCAAGAATTATCATACTAAACAATACAAAAATAAGAAAATAGAGCCTGTGGGGGTGGAGAAAGAAACAATTTTGTTCTGTAGAAACACTATTAAGAAAATAAAAGTTAAGTTGCATAACTAGTTAAGATTTTGAAATTTGAATAGGAGTTATGTAATATATTTATACTATATATACAAAATATAAATATTTATAAACACATATATGAGTTTATGTGTTTATATCTATACATAAACTCAACTTAGTGTTTTTTAAAAGTATCTAAAAAATGAGTAAAAGACTTAAAGGAGGAACATTTTACAAAAGAATATAAACAAATTAACAAAAATACATCACGAAATAATGCTCAACATCAATACTCTTTAGGTTGTCTCCATATCGTCTATTATGATTAGTGCTACAAAGAATATGGGGCTGCAGCTGTCTCTTTGACATATTGATTTTATTTCCTGTGACTAGATGCCCAGTAGTGGAATTACTGAATCATATGTAGTTCTATTTTTGGTGTTTTGAGAAACTTCCATACTGTTTTCCATAGTGGCTGTACTAATTTGCATTCTCATAAAGAATGTATAAGAGCTCCCTTTTCTCTACATGCTTGCCAGCATTTGTTATTTTTTTTGTTGTTGTTGTTGTTGTTGTTATTGTTGTTATTTGAGTTGGCATCTCACTCTGTCACCCAGGCTAGAGTGCAGTGGCACACTCATGGTCACCCCAGTATGAACCTGCTAGGCTCAGGCGATCCTTCCATCTCAGCCTTCCAAGTAGCCGGAATTATAGGTGAGCACTACTACACCTGGTTAATTTTTATTTTATTGTAGAGATGAGGTCTCGCCAAGATGCCTAGGCTGGTCAGGAACCCGTGGGCTCAGGCAGTCCACTCGCTTCGACCTCCCAAAATGCTGGGATTATAGGCTGAGCCACTGAGTTTGGCCTTTTTTTGTCTTTTTGGTAAGAGCCAAACTTAGTGGAGTAAGATGATATAGTATAGTGGTTTTGATTTTCATTTTCTTGATGGCTAGTAATAAGTTTTTTTGTTTGTTTGTTTTTCACATACCTGTTGTCCATTTGTATGATGAGAAATATCTGTTCAGGTCTTTGTCCATTTTTTAGTCAGATGATTTATTTTTTGCTACTGAGCTGTTTGTGTTCTTTATATTTTCTGAAGATAAATTCCTTGTCATACTTATAGTTTGCAAATATTTTCTTCTATTCTGTAGGTTCACTTTAAAATTTCAATGTTAACCTTTTGGATAAATACCCACAAGAGAGATTGCTGGAAGAAGGATTGTTTATGGTAGTATATTGATATATGACAGTTCTATTTTTAATTTTTTGAGAAATATTTATATTGTTTCCACACTGGCTATGGCATTTTGTTCTCCCAACAATAGTGTGCAATGATTACAATTTATCCAGATAGTCACCAACACATTGTCTTTTGTTTTTTGATAACAGCCATCTTGACAGGTGTAAGGCAATACCTCATTGTGATATTTCTCTGATAATTAGTGATGTTGACCATCTTTTCATGTACCTTTTTGGTCATTTAATATGTCTTCTTTTAAGAAATGTTTATTCAGGTCCTTTTCCTGGCTTGATAAGGCTGTTTTGGGGTTTTTGAATTGTATGAATGTCTTATATATTTTGGAAATTAACTGCTTATTACATAAATGGTTTGCAAATATTCTATTCTATTGATTTTCTTTTCATTGTTGATTTTTTCTATTGAATATAAACTTTTTAGTTTGATATGATTTCACCTGTTTATTTTTATTTTTGATTCTTGAACTTATGGTATTATAACCATAAGATTATTGCCAAACCAATGTCAAAGAGTTTTTTCCCCAATGTTTTCTTTCAGGAGTTTCACAGTATTAGGTCTTAGGTTTAAGTCAATAATTCAATGTGAGTGGATTTTTGTGTATAGTGTGAGATAAAGGCAATTTTATTATTTTGTATGTGTATATCCAGTTTTGCAAACACCATTTACTGAAGAGACTAATAATTTCCTATTCATTGGTTATTTTTGATAACTTCATCAAAGATGAGTTGCCCATATATGCATAAATTTTTTCTAAGTTCTCTATTCCACTCCATTCATCTGTATGCCTGTCTTTATGCAACTATACTGTTTTTATTATTGCGCTGTAGTATATTTTGAAATCAGAGGACATGATACCTCTAGCTTTACTCTTGTTTCTCAAAATTTTTTTGATTATTCACGGTCTTTTATGGCTCCATATGAATTCTAAGATTGTTTTTTTCTATCTTCATATAAAGTTTCATTGGGATTTTGATAAGGATTTATAATAAATACCTATGTAGTATGGACAACTTGACATACCTGTTCTCCCAACAATACCTGTTCTCCCAACAATGTTTCTGTCTATGAACCATAAAATTTGTGAATTCATAAAATAAATTCAATCTATGAATTTATTTAAAAATCTTAATTTCTGGATTTATCATGTGTTGATTCTGTATCCTGCAACTTCACTAAACTTGTATATTCATTCTACCAGTTTGTGTGTGTAAGTTTGTGTCTGTGTCTTTCATAAAGTCATTAGGGCTTGCAGTACTTATATATAAGATCATGTTGTCCCCAGAAATTAAAAAAAAATTACACTTCTTTCTTCATGAACTAGATGCTTTTTATATATTTTTCTTTACTCTTTGCTCTGCTAGCATCTTCAGTAATATGTTAAATAAAAGTAATTACAGTGCATATCCTTGCGTTGTTCAAAACCTTAATGACAAAACTTTCAGTTTTTCTGTGTTGAGTATGATGTTAGCTTTGAGTTTTTAGATATACATACTGTCTTTGTTATATTTTTATGCTCTTCTTCTATTCCTAGTTTATTAAGGGTTATTTTCATGAAAAATACTGCATTTTGTCAAACATTTTTGCTGCATCTGTTGAAATGATTATGTGAGTATATTCTTTATTCTACCAATGCAGTGTGGTGTGCCACATGAAGCAATTTTCATGTTTTATCCTACATATAAATCTCATTTCATCATATTATATTATTATTTTAATATGTTATTTAATTTCATTTGCTATATTTTTGTGAGGATTTTTGCACCTAAATTTATCAGGACATTTTTCTATGCATTGAACTATAAGCTACTAGCTTAAAGTAGATTAGTATACCTATAAGATAGTTTATGTAACCACATGGTAGACACAGAGAAAACACTTATAGAAGTCATGCATCATAAACATAAAGAAAATACCTACAGAAGTTGTGCGAAAGAAAAAAAAAAGAATCAAAGCACATCAATGCAAGAAACCAGCAAAACACAAAAGAAGATAGCAAGAAGTGAGAAAAACAGACAAAACATCTTCAAGATTAAAACAATTTTTAAAATGGCAATAGTAAGTCTTTCCATATTAATAATATTTTAAATTTATGTTGATTAAACTTCACAATCAAAAGACATACAATGGCTGAATAAATAAAACCACATAACCCAATTATCTATTGTATATAAGAAACTCACTTTACATGATGCTTGACCAATTGAACTTAATTGATACCAACAGAACATTCCACCCAACAACCACAGAATATACATTCTACACAGAATATACATTCTACTTATCACCACATGGAATGTACTCTAAGATCAACCACATCCTTGGCCATAAATCAAGCATAAACAAATTTCATAAGAATGAAATTCTGCCATGCACCTTCTCAGACCAGAGTGGAATAAAAATAAATATCAGCATCAACAAAGTTTCCTCCAAACCCACAGAAACATGGACACTAAACAGCATGATGCTAAGCAACTCCTGGCTCAACATGGAAATCAAAACAGAGATTAAAAGATTCCTGGAAACAAATGAAAATAAACATCTTACCAAAACCTCTGAGATGTCATGAAATCAGTAGAGAGAGGGGAATTCATATAGCTACAAACATACATGAAGAAATGGAAAGATCACAAGTCAACAGCCTAAGAAGTCACTTAAGGAAACAGGAAAAGCAAGACCACCAAATACTGACTTCAGCAGAAGAATCCAGATCACCAAAATAAAAGCCAAAATCCAGGACATAGAAGACAAAAAGATAATATAAGAAAATCAAAGAAAAAAAAGTTGGTTTTTTGAAAGGATAAACAAGATTGATGGTCCTCTAGCTAGACTGACCAAGAAAAAGAGAGACAAAGTCCAAATAAGCACAATCAGAAACACAAAAGATGAAATCACAACTGACCCTGAAGAAATACAAAAGATTATTAGAGACTACTATATACACTTGTATGGAAACACACTTGAAAACCTAAAGGAAATGGAGGACTTTCTGATATCACACAACCTCCCATGGTTAAAACAAGAAGAAATTGAGACCTTAAATAGATCAATAACACTCCAGGAAATTGACTATGTCATAAGAAAACTACCTACAGAAAAACAAAACAAAACAAAACAAAAACTCTGGAACAGATGGCTTTCCAGCGGAATTCAACAAAATATACAAGGAGGAACTGATACCAATTTGACTGAAAGTGTTCCAGGTGATTGAGAAAGATGGAACTCTCCACAAATCATTTTATGACGCTAACATTACATTGATACCCAAAACAGGTAAAGGTACAACAAAGAAAGAGAACTAAGCCAATATCCTTGATGTCATAGATGCTAAAATTCTCAACAAGATCTTAGCAAACTAGATTCAACAACACATATCAAAAATCATCCACCACATACAAGTTGGCTTCATTCCCAGTGTGCAAGGCTAGTTCAACATTCGTAAGACCATAAATGTAATTAAATACAACAAACATAAAAACAAAGACCACATGATTATAGCATTAAATGTAGAAAAAGCATTTGATAAAATCCAGTGCCCTTTCATGATAAAAACCCTCGAACATCCAGGCATAGATGGAGCATACCCTAAAATAGTAAGAGCCATCAAAAAGAAATCCACAGGCAGCATACTGCTAAACAGATGGAAATTGGAATCATTTTGCCTAAAAACTGAAACAAGACAGGAAAGCCCACTCTTACCACTCCTGTTCAACATAGTGTTGGAAGTCCTAGCTAGAGCAATCAGAGAAAAGAAGGTGAGCAGAGGTATCCAAATAGGAAAAGAGGAAATCAAGTTATCCCTCTTTCCAGATGACATGATTCTGTATCTCAAAAACCCAAGGGAATCTGTCAAAAATCTCCTTGCACTGATAAAGAACTTTGGCAAAGTCTTCAGGTATAAAATAAATGTGCAAAAGACAATCACATTTCTATACACCAATAATAAACAGAAACCCAAATAAAAAGCACAATCCCATTCACAATAGTCACACACACACAAAAGAAATACCTTGACATCTTCCTAACTAGAGACGTGAAAACACTTTACAATGAAAACTGCAAAAACACTTCTCAAAGAAATCAAAGATGACAGAAACAAGTAGAAAAATATTCCATGCTCATGGATTGAAAGATTCAACATTGTTAAGATGTCCATTCTACCTAAGGTAATCTACAGATTTAATGCAACACCCATCAACTTACCAACAGCATTCTTCTCAGACCTAGAAACAACAATACAGGAATTCATATGAAAGTATAAAAGACCACAAATAGCCAAAACAATCCTCAGCAAAAAACAGAAACAAAAAAGCAGGAGGTATCACACTCACAGACTTTAAACTTTATTATAAAGCCACAATAATAAAAACATCATAGTATTGGTGCAAGAACAGGCATATAGACCAACGAACTAGAATTGAGATTCCAGAAGTAAAATCTCAATTTCAAAACCAAGTCATCTTCAACAAAGCCTCCATCACCAACAACTGGGGAAAGGAGAACCTATTTAGTAAATGGTGCTGGAAAAACTGGCTGACCACATGCAGAAGATTGAAACAGGACTCCTACCTATCCCAATATTAAAAAATCAACTCTAAATGAATCAAAGACCTAAATGTAAAACCTCAAACTATAAGAACCTTAGAAAATGCAGGAGACCCCTTATGGAAGTTAGAACTGGCAACCAATTCCTGATCAAAACCCCAAGTGCCCATGCCATAAGAGACAGGATAGACAAGTGGGATCTCATCAAACTGACAAGCTTCTGCAAAGTCAAAGAAATCATTGAGAGAGCAGGGAGACAGTCTACAGACTGGAAAAAAAATATTTGCCCACTGAATGTCTGACAAAGGCCTAACATCTAGAATCTACAAGAAACTCAAACACGCCAGAAGAAAAAACAAACAAGCAAACAAACAGCCCCATTACAAAGTGGGCAAAAGATATGAATAAACAGTTCTCAAAAGAAGATGTACAAGCAGCCATCAGATACATGAAAAAATGTTCAACCTCACTAGTCATCAAGGAGATGCAAATTAAAACTACACTAAGATACCACCTAACTCCAGTCAGAATGGCCATCATCAATAACTCAAAAAATAACAGATGCTGGAGAGGATGGCAAAAAGGGGACACTTCTACACTGTTGGTGGGAGTGCAAACTAGTACAGCCTCTGTGGTAAATAGTGTGGCAATTTCAAAACGTTCTAAAAATCGACCTTCCATATGACCCCACAATGCCCCTACTGGGAATATACCCAGAAGAACTCAAATCACTCTATCAAAAAGATAGCTGCACACATATGTTTATTGTAGCATTGTTCACAATAGCAAGGCCATGATACCAACCATGCTGCCCATCAAAAGAGGACTGAATTTTTAAAATGTGGTACATATGCACAATCGAATATTATGCAGCCACAAAGAAGAACAAAATCATGAACTTCGCAGCAACCTCGATTGACTTAAAGTCTACAAAACTGAATGATCTTTTACAGAAACAAAGAACTGAGTATCACATGTTCTCACTCATAAGTGGACCTTGAATAACTGTTGTAATACTATAGGAAAAGGATTGACAACAGCAGGAAACTACGGGCGGGGGACGGTGAGGGAGGTGGGATTGGCAGTAGTTGGAATCTGCCTGGGGAAGGGGGAGCAAACTTCATCAACAAGGGTACCTGCACTATGGATATTTGTATATCTAACCCTGTATTGTACCCCACAATTTTAAAATAAAAAATTTAAAAATTCAAAAAAAAAAGAAAGAAAAAACACACAAAGACTGAAAGTAAAGAAATGAAAAAAGATACAAAAGTTATTCCATGCAAATAATAGCCAAAAGTATAACTGACCATATTTCTATTAGACAAAATAGACTTAAAGTAAAAAAAAAAAGAAAAAAAAAAAATTATTACAAGAGTCAAAGAAAGACATTATGTAATGATAATAGAGTTGTTTTCCAGGAAGATAGAACAATTACAGATATATACGCATGTAACATCAAAGCACCTAAATATATAGAGCATGCATTGACAGTTATGAAGGGAGTACATATAGTATTTTTTTAGTATTAGAAATTATAATTTTTAACACTAGTGGCAGTAGAAAGTTTGCTAATTCTTAAGGAGTTTCATTCAGAGAAAGTTTATTTACTTTTAATTTATAATGATATTTGTACTTTTAATATATGCAGGATTTGGTGGCATTAAAAATGGAGAATAATTGAGAAACATAATCAAAACACTTTTTAAACAAACAATAGAAAAATGAGTAAAAGTTTAACACATAGACCACAAAAAATAGTTTTAGTTGCCCACATTTTCTGCAGTATTGTTTTCACATTTCTTAAAAATGATTTAAAAAATTATGCTCTACAATATTTTATATAGCGTTTTTGTTATATAAAATATTTTAATTATAGTCATATAAAAATATAGACACAATGATCTCACGATTTAGTCCAGCTTTATGCCTCTTTATAGCTTTAGAATAAATATGTCTTGATTATTATACTCTTACAGGTAACATGTGGGAGTATGATTACTGACATTTCATGCATACTAATCGAGATAACACCTATTTTATGATGGTGCTGATTTTAATTAATGTTGATGCAATTGGGTCATTTTACAAGTCAAATTATCAGTGCTCAAGGTTGTATTACTTACAAAAAGTTCCTTATTTTATATTATCATACTTTTCACCTTTATTATTTATATGGGTATCATTACATATTAATTGAATTTTTATTTTATTTTCATTTTAGGTTAGGTATTTTTGTTCAATTCCTGTAAAAATACATAATTATTTAATAGTTTATCATAAAATCATGATATTAAATCAATTAAGAAACATAAATTTGTCAATTTTTTATAATGACATTTATCTTTTAAACAGTATGCAGAACTTGCATCACATAATAAATGTACTTATCAACATGCCTTTAATAACTATTGAAATACAATTTTATATTGTTAAGATTATTTTTTGAATTCAAAAAGATAATAGGGGAGTTTTTATAAATTAATATTTAAACTTATTTCTTCTAAACTCCTGTGTGTCTCTGTGTCTGTGTTTAATAAAACAGTAAATTATTCAAATTCAATTATTCGTCAAAATATAAGGTTGATATGTAATGCATACCCTAAAATTATGTAAGAGATGCTATAATTGACTGAGATTAAGTAGAAGCTGTAAGGAAGGAGATCAAGATAAAGAGTGCTAATTAGAGTCAGTAGAAAAAGATATTAGATAATTTTACTAAATGCACTTTCTAAAACTGCGAGTCCCTTGAATTGCTTAAAAGAGAAGGTACAGAAACTGGAATTAAAAAGTCTTGCAATGTAAGTCTTCTTGGACTTGGTTTGTTTCAGAGGCACAGAGTAGATAGGAATAGATAAAGAATCTCCCAAACAGTCATGTTTAAAAGAGGCAGATAATTTTTTGAAGCTAAAAGAGAACTTTTATTTTATAAAAAAATTAGCCTGGAAGAATAATTTGTTCTATACCAAAAGGATTTAAGATTGAATACTGAAAATAAGCTATTGTAATATAGACAGCAAAAAATATCTTGGGAAACAATGAAGAATAATAAAATTTAAAAAATTCTAAGAAATCATTAGAAATCATAAGCCCATTAGAACATGTTGCCAAGAAGCAGGAGAAATATGTTACCAATTACTTCATCTTCAGTTTCCCAAAACAAAAGTACACAAGCAAATAAATGCAAAAACTTAAACAAGCAACTATATTTACGAAGGTGAGACATCACAAAATAGCAATGCAAAATTTCAGTAAATAATGGTAAGCTGACAGTAAAAAATAAACTCCAAGATGAAAGAACACAAAAAAAATGGGAACGGAAAAACACAAAATAAGGACAATAATGTCAAAGTGTAACAAAAAATAATACTTAGAACACTGTATGGGACACTTGGAAAACTGAACCAAAATCAATAGTGACAAGAATAAGGTGAACATAAACAATTTTAAGAATTAATAAATAATTGGCAGATGTGGAAGACAATCATAAAATTCAACTAGAGATCATCTAAATCCCCAGTGAAGCAAATACAAAACAAAATCTAAATGTCTAGTAGTAGATTCATTTATAATAGGTGTGAATAGTAGGGCACTCATTAATTGCTAGTGAGAATGTAAATGCATTTCATTCTGAAATTGTCATCAGTAAATTATAGTATGTAGGCTAATTATTGTATTTATACACAATGATTTATTGAAAAATAGCTACAATCATTTTGTTATATATTGTCCATGTCTTTTTTTTGAGTTGGAGTCTCACTGTCGCCCAGACTGGAGTGCAGTGGCCGCTGCCGGCCACCGCAGCCTCGACCTGCTGGACTCCGGCTATCCTTCCGCCTCAGCCTTCCAAGTAGCTGAAACTACAGGGGCGCGCTACTGTGGCCAGCTGAATTTTTTTTTTTTTTTTTGTATAGATGAGGTCTCGCTTGCCCAGGCGGGTGTCGAACCCTCGGGCTCAGGCAATCCACTCATCTCAGCCTCCTAAAGGCACGGGATTACAGGCTGAGCCACCGAGCCCGGCGTCCATGTCTTTTTTCATGCTATCACTCCCAAGTTTATTAGTTTCTACAAAGACCATATTTTAAAAATATACATTAATTACTGTTTGGTTCTTTAAGAAAAAATTGCCAACCTCTGGTCTACAAAAATGTATTAAAATTTGTATTTATATGTCACCAGTTAAAAAATTCATAGCATATCTGTATGATGAAATGCTATGCCTCTGTAAAAGATTTTGAATGACCTTTGTGTATTGTATTACAAAAGCATGTTTATAGTAAAATAAAGGCAGTAATTGCTACCTGTTTTATTTCATAGCCATAAAGAAAATGAAGAATAAAAAATGAATATGTCAATAACAGTCACCTGTGGATGCTGAAGTTTAGAAGTGGATAGGAAGCTGGCAGACAAAAGAATGAAGTAACTGTATGCCTTCAGATACATTTGTTTGTTTTTGAACAATATATATGTAATGATAATAAAAAACTTTAAACAAATTACATTTTTAAAAAGTTTTGTGTGATCTTTCAAAATAAAACTAAGAAATAAAAGATGTGATATAGGGTTTAACTAGTAAATATTTATTGAAATTATTCATCATAGTTTATTGACAAAATGTCTATACTTAGGAATCAGTATTTTTGTTTATGAACAAATTAGATTAATGAGTCAGCTGCTTTAAAGGTTTTGCTAATATTTGCATTTCTAAAATAGTATACTAACTTAACACTGTTAAAACCAGCTAATGTTTGGAAACTACATAGTGTTAAATGAATTGTGAACAGTCACAGAAACCTATTTATTTTTTTTTCAAAATATCAGGCCATTTGAATTTCTAAAAATATCACTCTGCTTTCAGGATTATATCATGCGATAATTGCATCACTTTCAAGGTGCTTTTGGTGAAAAATACGTTGTCAATTGGGAATCATTTATTTTGCTTTGCAAGGATCTTAACTACTTTGAGTCTCTGTTTCTTGTATTACCAAATAAATATAATTTAAGTATATAACTTAGAAGTTTCTTGGATAGAAGCACTTAGTATATTGCCTGGTACCTGGCACTTATTCAACAGATGTTAACTTTTATTCAAGTAATAAATATAGTAATGATGTAATGCCTTTGTATAAATACTCACGAGTCCAATAAATCTTTAATCAAAATGTATAATTGCGCTCTGTGAGATAAATTGTTCTACTCAGCAGAGATTGTTTGGGAATCCTGTTTGTAATAGTATTGAGTTAAAGTGTAATGAGCATTTCATGTAAAATCGTTTTCTAATATTTTACTAAGAATCTTTTGATCATTTTGCAATTATAAACTTGTGTCAGCATATACTTACAAAGTGGTAAGGCATTGTATTATAAACAAATAAAATATAACCCATTGCATCTATTAAAGAAGTAAAAATATCTAAAGCAATATGTTTTCAGACTCATTATGTTTAGTGAAAAAGTTACAAAATAAGATGACTTCATTGTGCTGTTTGGTTTATTTCTATTTACTATTTTTTAAACGACATTACTACCTTCCAGGAGTTAATTAAAGAAAACCACTAAGGAGAATCTGAAAATAAATCATGTGACCTCCATATTGGCAAACTGGCAGTGGGAAAAAAGATAAAAGAAGTTAAAATAAAGGTTAAAATATTATGTAAGAAGTGAGTCAAATGGAAGAATACATTATTTTTTGGAATAATTTTATAAATATTTACTTGTATTAAAAATTGTCTCACCCAAGCCATTCCAAATTGAAGTTTGGCTGCATACATTCCTGCATGGTTAGAATAGACTTTAAATTGTGATAGGCTTAGTTTTATATTTCTTTTAATAATTTTATTTTAATGTATTAAAAATTGATTTCATCATCAGTTTAGTCTTTTCAAAAAGCAAAAAAGACACTAAAAACTGATTTATAGTGTCAAAAGCAGTGCTACAAGAAAATAGAATTAATAGAAATGTATTGGGTTACAGCACAATTGAGACTTATTCATAATAATTTAAAGTATCAGTGTAAAAAATTTATTAAGGAAGAGAAGAAGAAAAAAACAAAGCAAGAGAAACACAACAAGCACACATGCACCAGAAAGTTGAGTGTGAAAAAAAATGACATGTCACATTGATTCAGACTGCTTATATTTTGTCTACAAAGATCAATAGAAATTTTAAATAAAAGGGGAGATTTTAATTAGCAAGAGAATATGGTAAAGGCATACTTCTAGGCATTTTATCATTTTTCAAGATGTTCAATTTTGATTTACTTGTGGAAAAACATTTTTATCAGGGAGGAAGTATCATGGCTTGGCACTGAGGGCATAGTTTAACATGCAAAACTCTAAGTTTAAAAACTCAGAGAGTACTGAAAACACTATTGGATATACATGGTTAAGAATTATACTGTCTATTTTTCTTTTCTTTTGGCATGTTTGAGTTGATTGTTAATCATGGATGTTATACTTTTGCCAGATATACAGTTGGCAGGTTTTTTCTCCATTCTGTGGGCTATCTTTCCATTCTCTTGATGGTTTCTTTTGCTTTGCAGAAGCTTTTCATTTTGATGAGGTCCCACTTGTCTATCTTATCTCTTATGGCATGGTCTTTTTGGGGTTTTGATCAGTAACTGATTGTCTATTCCAATTTCTTAAGGATGTCTCTTGCATTTTCTAAGGTTCTTATAGTTTGCATTGTTATATTTAGGTATTTGATCCATTTAGAGTTGATTTTTGTGTATGGTGGTAAGTAGGGTTTCTGTTTCATTTTTCTGCTGTGGTCAGACAGTTTTCCCAGGACCATTTCCTGAAAAGGTTTTCCACTCCTAAGTGGTTATTGGTGGAAGCTTTGCCAAACATGATTTGGTTGAGAAATTGAAGTTTGGTTTCCAGACTTTCTATCCTGTTCCATTGGTTTATATGACTTTTCTTGTACAAACATTGGGCAGTTTTGATTACTGTAGTCTTACAATATAGTTTAAAGTTTGGAAGTGTGATATCTCCTGCTTTCTTTCTTTTGCTGAGGATAGTTTTGGCTATTCATGGTCATTTATGTTTCCATATAAATTTCTGTATTGTCATTTCCAGGTCTGAGAAGAATAATGATGGCAATTTAAGGAGTATTGTAGTGAATCTGTAGATTGCCTTGTGTAGGATGGACATCTTAATGTTGATTCTCCAAATCCAGGAGCATGGACTATTTTTCCATTTGTTTGTGACTTCTTTGATTTATTTGAGCAGTGTTTTGTAGTTTGCAGCCCCTTATAAAGTGGGCAAAAGACATGAATAGACCCTTCTTAAAAGAAGTCAACAGACATGAAAAAATGCTCAACCTCACTAATCATCAGAGAAATGCAAATCAAAATCACACTGAGATACCACCTAACTCTAGTAAGAATGCAAGAATAACCATCATTAGTAAAACAAAAAACAACAAACGTTGGTGAAGAAGCAGAGAAAAGAGAACACTTCTACACTGTTGGTGGGAGTGCAAACTATTTCAACCTCTATGAAAAAGTGTGACAATTTCTAAAAAACCTAGAAATTGATCTTCCATAAGACCCAGCAATTTATCTTCTGGGTATATACCCAGAGGAACTTGAATCATTTTACAAAAAAGATACCTGTGCATACATATTTATTGCAGCACTATTCACAACAGCAAAAACATGGAACCAATTATGCTGCCAATTGAAAGTTGACTGCACTAAAAAAATGTCATACATATACATGATGGAATATTATGCAGTCATAAAGAAGAACAAAATTAAGAACTTCGCAGCAACTTGGATGAATTTGGAATCTATCATATTCAGTGATCTATCACAGAAGCAAAGAACTGAATACTACTCATTCTCACTCATAAGTAGACCCTGAACTTGCAGCATAATACTACAAGAAAAGGACTGGAAGTAACAGGACACTGCCAGGAGAGGAAGAGCACATAACATCAATAAGGTTGCCTGATCCTAATCAAGGCTTCATGCAGCTGAAGTTTGGGCTTCTAGGTGACCCTCACTCACCCTGATATTGGATCAGGTATCTCTGTGTTTTCACATGCTGCCTAACCTCTTTCCCACCCTCCGTCCCCCAGCATTTTATGTCATCTTTAGAGAAGGGTTTGTTCATGTTTTTTGCCCACTTTTTAACGGGATTGTTAGGTTTATTTTTCTTTCACTTCATTTGCGTTCCTTGTAGATTCTAGATGTTAGGCCTTTCTCAGATGCATACTTTGCAAATATTGTCCTCCAAACTGTGGGTTGTCTTTTTACTATCTTGATTGTTTCTCCCACTGCGCAAAAGCTTTTCAGCTTGATGAAGTCCTATCTGTCTATCTTAGCTTTTGTACCATTCATTTTTGGGGACTTGATCATAAATTCATCACTTTCTCCAATACCAGGAAGGTCATTTCCCACATTTTTTTCTAAGATTCTTATAGTTTGAGGTCTAACATCTAGGTCCTTGATCCATCTTGAGTTGATTTTTGTCTATGATAGTAGGTAGAGATCCAGGTTCATTCTTCTGCCTGTGGTCTGCTAGCTTTTTCAGTACCATTTGCTGAATATGTCCTCCTTTCCCAAGTGATTGTTATTGTTGGCTTTGTTAAAGATGAGTTGGTTGAGAGATCATGTTTTTATTTCCTGAATTTTTGTCTTGTTTCATTGGTCTGCGTGCCCATTTCTGAATAAATACCAGGCTGTCTTGGTTACTGTAGCTTTGTAATAAAGTTCGAAGTCTAGAAGTGT
>CAUYQG010277913.1:0-18332 GCA_963574415.1 Tarsius wallacei
TTTTCTTTCTTTCTTTTTCTTCCTTCCTTTCCTCCTCCTTCCCTTTTTTCTTTCCCTTCCTGGATCTTAGTTCCTTTTTTTTTTTTTTTGAGTTTGAGTATCACTGTGTCACCTACACTGGAGTGCAGTGGCCGCTCCCGGCCACCGCAGCCTCGACCTGCTGGGCTCCGGCAATCCTTCCGCCTCAGCCTTCCGAGTGGCTGGAACTACAGGCCCACGCTACCATGCTTGGCTAGTTTTTGATTGATTGTAGAGATGAGGTCTCGCCAACTTGCCCAGGCGGGTCACGAACCCGTGGGCTCAGGCAATTCACTCACCTCGGCCTCCCAAAGTGCGGGATTACAGGCTGAGCCACCGAGCCTGGCTAAAAAATATTTTTAAGATAAAGGGAACAGCCGGGCTCGGTGGCTCAGCCTGTAATCCCGCGCCTTGGGAGGCTGAGGTGAGTGGATTGCCTGAGCCTGTGGGTTCGAGATCCGCCTGGGCAACTTGGCGAGACCTCATCTCTACAATAAATCAAAAATTAGCCGGGCATGGTAGTGCGCGCCTGTAGTTCCAGCTACTTGGAAGGCTGAGGCGGAAGGATTGCTGGAGCCCAGCAGGTTGAGGCTGCGGTGGCCGGGAGCGGCCACTGCACTCCAGTCTGGGTGACAGAGTGAGACTCCAACTCAAAAAAAAAAAAAAAAAAAAAAAGATAAAGGGAATAATACAAATTATATTTTCCTAAAAGACTTCTTAGCATCCCAAATGAACTACGTAAAAGAGAAGAACATTAAGCAAGAGGTTTCAAGTAGGAACGGTCTACTGCACTAACAGCTACAGTAACAGAGAAGGTGGGGCTCATGAATTGAACAGTCCCAAGGAAAAAAACGGAGAAGGTCAAGTTCTGAAATGAGTGCTGAAAGAGCCCATGGAGCGAATAAACACGTGTCCCACACAGCCACCACCCAAATGTAAGATCTTAATTCTCCTAGTAATTAAATACCTTTTCCAAGGCTTGACTTATCTGTCTTCGGCATAATATCCACCAGCTACTCTAGTCTTAACCCTAATTTTTTTCAATGCCATCTATCAAACGATCAACAAGGACTTCAGCACTTGAGTCATCATCATCCTCACGTGTGCCATCATCTTGCCACCATCCACGTAGACAACACCCCGCACCCTAGAGTCTAAGTTCAGCTCTACTGACATTGCTCTACCAACAGACAGCTGCCGATCCCTTCATTATTTCCAACTACTCCACCTCAACTGTGTTTTCCATTAGCTCACTCAACATGTCTCCCATCCAACAATGAAAGAGGCAATTCAATCTACCTGCTACAGGTACGGAACCTTATTTTATCTTCCAAAAATTATTTTGCCTGCTAGGCAGAACCTGACAGAAACATTTCACATACATCCTCAAACTATGTCCCACAAATGCTCCTCTGGGACCACAATTCTCAGTGCCGCAATAGGACTAGAAGTAGGACTGTACGGAATGAGATATGGAATGATGAATTTTGGAATGATGAATTTTTAAAATATATTTATTTTTTTGAGTCAGAGTCTCACTCATCACCCAGGCTAGAGTGAAGTGGCACGATCAGAGCTACCGCAGCCTCAACTTGCTGGGCTCAAGCCTTCCAAGTAAATGAGACTACAGGCACGCATCACCACACTCAGTTAATTTTTTTATTTTACTGTAGAGACAAGGTCTCACCATGTTGGTCTTTTTTATTTTACTGTAGAGACAAGGTCTCACCCAGATTGGTCTTGAACTCTGGGCTCAGACAATCTTATCACCTCGGACTCCCAAAGTGCTGAGAATACAGGTGTGAGCCACCACATTTATCTGGAATGGTGTTTTAGATTTGGAAAATGAAGCTGAGAATATGAAGAGTATAAGCCCTGAAAAGCCACAAGTGCATTCTGAGGGCTGAGCTTATTTACTACAGGAAAACCTACAAACTGGAAGTCGTAGCGAATGCAGTAAAACAAGAAAAAGAAATAAAAGGTGGACAGACTGGGAAGGAAGAAATAAAACTGTCTTTGTTCATAAGTGACATGATGATCCATGTAGAAAATCTGAAAGAATAAATTTTTAAAATTCCTGGAACTATTAACAAATATAGCAAGATTTCAGGAACAAAGTTAATACACAAAAATCACCTACCTTTCCTACATACCAGCAATGAACAAGTGGAACTTGAAACTGAAAACAGCACCATTTACATTAGCACCCCCAAAAATGAAATACTTGGGTATAATGTAACAAACTGTGTACAAAATCTGTATTAGAAAAACTATAGAACTCTGATAAAAGAAATCAGAGAAGAACTAAATAAACAAAGATAGCCCATGTTCATATAGAAGACTCAATATAGTCAAGATGTCAGTCTTTTCAACTTGATCTACAGACTGGACACAATCCCAATCGAAATCCCAGCAAGTTATTTTTTGGGCCTCAATAAACTGATCCCAAAGGTTATATGAGAAGTAAAAGATCCCCAAAATCCAGTACAATATTGAAGGAGAAGAACAAAGTCAAGGTCTGACACTACCAGACACAAAACTTACTATAAAGCAACAGTAATCAAGACAGTAAGATATTGGCAAAATGAACAGACAAAAAAATCAACTGAAAAGGTTGAGCATGGTGGCTCACACTTATAATCCTAGCCCTTTGGGAGGCCAAGGTGAGAAGATTGTTTGGAAAAAGGAGTTTGAGTCCAGACTGGGCAACATGGCGAGACCTCACCTCTACCAAAAAAAAAAAAAAAAAAATCAAAAAATTAGCCAGGGGTGGTAGCTAGTGCCTGTAGGGTAAACTGAAGAATAGAACCCAGAAATAGAACCATATAAATATAGTCAAGTGATCTATGACAAAAAAAGCAAAGGCAATAAAATGAACAAAAGATAAATCTTATCAACAAATGGTGCTGGAACAACTGGACATCCACATACAAAAAAAAAAAAACCTACGTAGCTGCAAATGTATGATTCATGCACGTTTCAGTATATGTTATACATCTATGAAAGTTTGTTTCAAAACACTATGTAAAGAATGTGCTAATTAAATTTTAGAAAACATATGTTTCATATTCTCAAATTTCTGAAAAACATACTAAATATATGGAAAAGAATCAACCATGCTAAAAACCAGATGTGTGAGATACGGAGCATTTTGAGAAGCTACCCGATGACATAACAGAGGAAAAACAAAGAAATGAAAGTTAAAAAGATAAAATACATGGAAGAGAAAATTACATGTTAAAACAATTTTTAAGCCGGACATGGTAGCTCAAGCCTGTAATCCCAGCACTTTGGGAAGCAGAGGCGAGAGGACTGCCTGAGACCAGGGGTTTGAGACCAGCCTGGGCAACTTGGCAAGACTTCGTCTGTACAATAAATCAAAAAATTAGCCGGGCGTTGTAGTGCATGCCTGTAGTTGCAGCTACTTGGAAAGCTGAGGCAGAAGGATCGCCTGAGCACAGTAGGTTGAGGTTGTGGTGGCTATGAGCATGCCACTGCACTCCAACCTGGGTGAAAGAGTGAGACTTCAACACAAAAAAAATTTTTTTTAATTGATAACAATATATGATCAAGCAAAGATATATTATGAAAAAAGTTAATAATATTTCCAATAATATGACTAAGCAAAATTCAAAGTAAACAAAAGAAATTAATATTTCTAAGTAAATTATGCCTAAGTAAAACTATAAGTAAACAGGAAAAAAATGTCAACTTATTTTGATAAAATTCAGAATGGATAAATAAGTGACAAATACTTATGTGCTGAAATTTTTGATATGTTAGAAAAAAGACAAAATTTAATAGCACTAAAAGAATTAATAGTCTTCTCTTACTCTGTTATAAAAGTAGACAAAAAATTCACAGAATGTTTATAAAAAGTTAGGCCACTTTTTTAAAATCCCAAAAAAGTATTAGATTATACCAACTACATTCCCTAATCACTGAACAAAAAAGAACTTATAACTAAGAAAAACAAACAAATTGAAAACAAAGGGGGGAAAGTTGATAAACTTGAGTTTTTAAATCATTCTGTTAAGTGCTGGTCAGTGAAAGTATATGGAAATTGCAAGGCCGGGCATGGTGGCTCAAGCCTGCAATCCCAGCACTTTGGGAGGCTGAGGTGAGAGGATTGCCTGAGCCCAGGGGTTCAAAACCAGCCTGGGCAACTTGGTGAGACCTTGTCTCTACAAATAAGTCAAAAACTAAGCCAGACATGGTGGCACACGCCTGTAGTTCCAGCTACGTGGAAGGATCACTTGAGCCCAGCAGGTCGAGGCTGCGGTGGCCATAAGCATACCACTGCACTCCAGCCTGGGAGACAGAGTGAGACTCTAACTCAAAAAAAAGAAAAAGAAAAAGAAAATTGCAGTGATCCACTTCTGGGCACCATAAAGTACCTCATGGCAAACGACTCCATCAAAAGAAATAACTAAAAAGCCCAAGAGTAGGGATGAACGGAAAGGGTCCCAAAGTGAGTTGAATGGATACAGCCAGTTTTCCTCAGGGAATTTCCTACTCTAAACATATGGCAAGACAGAAAATCGAGATTTTTCCCCTGAGCAAAGGCTGCTGCTGAGGGACAGAGTAACAAGCAGACATTGGGTTGGACTCGTGGGAAGAAAGAGACAAGTTTGGGAAGGGATTCAAACACAGAGATGGGTTTCTCCTCAAAATGACAGCAGCGTTCCAAAGTTATACAGCTATACAGAAAGCAAAATTTAAAAGATAGCATAATGCCCAACACCAACACAGTTTAAATTTGTAATGAAATGAATAATTTTCTAAATAGTACATATTAACAAAATTGACTCATAAAAATGTCAAAACTTGTTAGACGTGTTTTCAAAGAATGTCCTCCTCAAAATGTTCTAAATATTATTTTAGAACTGAGTTCATCAAACTTTCACAGAACAGTTCACTATAGTGTAAGTAAACTGTTTTCTATTATAGAAAAGGTGACGATCACTCAATTCATTTTACATAATAAAAACAAAAAACTACAAATTCATTCTCTGTCTACTGTCAACTACAGAAAACCAATCTCTAACATATATTCAGCAGTTCCAGGAACTAGTAATACAGCAGCAAATCTTCTATCATTTTATCTATTTTATCAGAAAGTGTGTCTGTATCACATAAAAAAGTGAAAATGTATAGGATACCAAGTAAAAACAGATGATCAACCTTTTAATACATCAACATTTATCATACAGATTCAATTTTTGACGAAGGTGTCAATGCAACCCAGTGGGGGAAAGAACATATTTTCAACAAACAGTGCTAGATGGAATAACTAGTGGTGGCGAGGAACAACCTTAATTCTTATCCTCACACTAAAAACACAAAAATTAATTTGAGATGTACCAGACATAAAAGCTAAACCACAAAGGTCTGAGAAAAAAAACACAGGAGAATATCTTTCGTCCTAAGGCTAGGCAAACAGAGGTTTTAATCTTAAACAGGACACAAAAAAAGCACTAGCCATAAGAGAAAAATAACTGATCAATTAAACTTCAGCAAATTTAATAACTCTTGCTATCAACAGCCACTGTTAAGAAAATGAAACAGCAAGGTACAAAGTTGAAGAATATATTAGGAAACATACCAAAAGACCAATACCCAAGACATATAAAAAACTTCTCCAACAAAACACAGAGATAAGCCCAATAAAAAAGAGAACTGAAAATAAGTAGAAGTCTATGATTTACTTTGAAATGTATCCCCAAAAAATGGACTAATGGATGGATACAGGAATAGATAAATGAATTAATATGTGTTCAGCAGGTACAACAAAATGTAAAACCTAGATGCTGGTGTGAGTGTTCACAATAAAGTTCTTTCAACTTTTCTGTACGTTTAAATTTCTGCTTAACAAAATGTTGCTGAAAACAGATCACACTCACTAAGCAGGTGAGACTCAGCTGAGAACTACCAAGAGGCAGTCATAAACTCTAACCGCCGTTCCAAACAGAGCCCGACATGAAATAAAGTATCACCTGTGGGAATACAAGAAATAAAAACGCTGGTAATAAGTGAAAGAGAAAGTCATAGACCATGATCAGCAAGGTAGGCAAGAACAAGATAAACGAGTGAGATTTTACTTTAAATGTAGAAAGAACCCATGATCAGTGGCGTGGACCGCTGGAAACACAAGCAAGGCTGCCAAACGTGCAGGCAGATGGAGTAAGAGACGGACTCCTGCCTTGGCCTCGAGGGTCTCCTGCAGCTGCATCCTGAACTTGGCGAAAGCAGGGGACGCCAGTGCCATCATCCAGTCCAGACTGTGATGGACAGCACACGCGAGACCCATGGGAGGCTGCTGAGGACCACCAAGCCACACTGCGCTGCCTGCAGAGGAGCGCAGCTTCCTGCCACACAAGGACTTGGTGGCGCCGAAGCGGGACCTGGACAGCATCTTCCGCAGATTGGCAAGCAGAGAGAGAAAGTGGCCAGGCCACACCTGGAGGTATCCCTCCTGGAGGAAGAGTATGAAGGCCCATCCCAGGCGGCATCACACTCACCACCACACCTTGGAACACAGCACAGCCTCCCCCATCACCAACAAGCCCTCCCTCAGCCCTGGCTTTGAGGACCTGTGCCACATCCAGCACAGCTCCCCCACATCAGTGACCACCGACAGATGAAAAAGGAGACTCTGGGCGAGCAGCCCTGCCCAGTGCCTTGAGCGGGCTCAAGCCAACAGCAGCCCTCCCCAGATGTCTGAGGTGCAGGGAGAAACCCCATCATACAATCATCAGCTCTGTCATTCGGGGTTCCTAAGGGGACAGGGCTTTCTCCTACAGGGTGTAGAATTCTTGAGTGTCTTTAATTCCGGCTCCTTCCAAATCTCTCTCCTCTGTAGACCCCTCTGCCATGCCAGGGCACGCCCATCCCACCTGAAGTCCTGGGCTGGGTATGAAGGAACTTTTTCAGAGCCAGCCTGAGGTCTACTCGGAATAATACACAAAAGGTTTCCCAAGACCAGAGCACCTGTCCCCCACTCCCTGGGCAAGACCTCCTTGAGACAGACAAGCACCGTCACATCTGAGTTCGACTCAATTCACCATTGCACCCACTAATTCTGGGCTCTCTGCCCCTTCTACCAACAAAAGTACTGAATACTTTCTCTGATTAGTATCTGAAGGAGCTTTCCGAGACAGGTGGAAGGTTCAAGAGGGAAGCTGGTCATTCATTCAGCTATGAGTCTGATGGGGCCTGTGTTCCTCTGAACAGAGGTGTGGAGCCTGAGCAGAGCAGGCCTCTCCCAGGGTCTCCATGGAGGAAGCCCGGTCACCTTGGGAGTTTAATGGACTGTTTTTGTAACCAATGTTAACAGATGCTGCTGCTGCTGGGAAGTTATCAATAAAAAGATTCCATTACCAAAAAAAAATCTATGATACAGGCACAAAAATTCTAAAAACCAGCAAATAAAGTTAAATGTAGTCACGCATCATTTAACAGGAATGCGTTCGCGAAAATGTGTTTCATTAAGAAATTCTGTCATTGTGTGACCATCACAGAGTGAACTTACACAAACCTAGATGGTGTGTAGCCCACTACACACCTAGGCTGTATGGCATGACCTATTGCTCCTAGGCTACAAGCCTGTGCATCATATTCCTGTCCTGAATACTATAGGCAAATGTAACACAATGGTAGGTATTTGTGTATCAAAACTTCAAAACGGTATAGTAAAAGGCAAAAACTGGGATGCCTGTATAGGGTGTTTTATTATATTCATGTGACTGCTGTCATCTATGCTTTCCATGTTGACCGGAACATCGTTATTTGGTGCATGACTGTACATGAAAGCTGTGTTATCCAAAATGACTGCTCTATGTGGTTATGTAAGTTTAAACTGAAAAGCTAGTTGCTCAGTTGCACTAGCCATAATTCAAATTCTACTCAATAGTCATATGTGGCTACTAGGCACTGCAGCAGACAACATAGATTACAAATTTCCATCTCACAGAAAGTTCAGCTAGATATGTATGCTTTGGGAAAAAAATGTGTATATCATGAACAGAATACCAACAAAAGAAACCATACAAGAAATTGAATATGTTTTTTTTAATTTAAAAAAAAAAAAGGAAAAAGGAAAGGCAAAGAATAATCTAAGGCCGGGCGTGGTGGCTCACGCCTATAATCCCAGCATTTTGGGAGGCTGAGGTGAGAGGATTGCCTGAGTCCACAGGTTGAAGACCAGCCTGAGCAACTTGGCAAGACCTCATCTCTACAATAAATCAAAAAATTAGCCAGGCCTGGTGGCATGTACCTGTAGTCCCAGCTACTTGGAAGGCTAGGGCGGAAGAATCACCTGAGCCCAGCAGGTAGAGTCTGTGGTAGCTGTGCGTGTGCCACTGCACTCCAACCTGGGGAACAGAGTGAGACTCCAACTCAAAAAAAAAAAAAGAATAAACTAAGAAAAACTATTTGCAAATGCCAAAATTCTTAACAAATGAAAATGCTTAAATAAACTATTGGTTGGCAGCAGATACCAGACCTTCTTGCTGCTGTGCTGCCCGTTTTGCCCTTCACAATGTATCTTTCTTTTAATAAATCTACCTTTCTTAATTTGTAAACGATGAAAAAAAACTTGTTGGTTACCACAGAGAATACACTGAAGGATGCATTCAGAGCTGAGGCTATAAACGGATCATCATTACAATGTCCCCCCAACCTCGCTATCTACCGGTGAGGAGAAAGCTACAGATCCCAAGCACACTGAAGAGGAGCCGATCACACAATGGTCACTGGGGGTCACCTGAGAATTCTGCCTACCACATGGGTAGAGGCGGATGGTGGCACAAGCTTTCAAGTATGCCTGGCAGCATAGATTAGAACCTAAAATGCAATCTTTAGAAAGTATCCTAAAGAAATACTCATCAGTGTTCACTATGGTATATAGAGTACTATTCATAAAAACATTAGTAACAAAAAATTCAGAGGCAACCTACATGTCCAAGAAAGGAATATTAGCTTACAAGTCATTTTTTTAACACAGCCTATTTTCCAGTTCTGGGTGAATATATGTTTGACACATACCCTTTTTAAAAGTATTTCTTCATTTGAATACACACAAATCTTACCTCTGTTTGTGGTTGCAACCACACTTTGTTATACCATGGTAATGGTGTTTCTTCCATTGCAAAGCATGGTGTGTTCTACTGATCGTCTATTGCAAGAGTTCACTATTGCTCTCCACCCGTCACTGGCTATAAAGAATTGATCTGATTACGAACATTGTTTTTATTTTCTTTTATCTATTCACCTTTTTTTTTAAGTACAAGTCTCACTCTGTTGCGCAAACTGTTGTTTGCATGATCATGGCTCACTGCAGCTGGACCTCCTGGTCTTGGTGATCCTTCCACCTCAGCCTCCCAAGCAGCTGAGACTACAGGCACTCACTACCACACCTGGCTAATTTTTTTTTTCTTTGGAGAGAGGAGGTTTTGCTATGTTGTCTACGCTGACCATTGACCATTTTAAATGCTTCCTTTGCACACGTTACCTACAGCTACCATATTCAATGTGTTCATATAAACCTTGTTTATATTTCCCACTAATCTCTGAACCTATATTCAACTAAGGCAAGACTGATGGCACAGTGGTAGAAAACAAACACATCGATGCTGATCTCAGTCTAATCTACTCAAATGCCTGGTTTATCTAAATCAATTTTACAAGTAAGCATTGAGAAAATACAGGGTTCCTCTCTGTTAGGAAATAAACACTTCTCTATTTCACAGCCCACATGCTGACATCTCTGAAGACAATATGTATCTAACAATCAGTGACAAATCACAGTTTAACAGGAAGAGGGGTCTCTTATTCGGTGGCATATAAAATAAGGGCATGGTCTTGCAACTAATGACATCATATTTGGTAAACAAGGCACAGAAACCTGCCTTGTGAAAAACTTATCCTACAGCTTCCTTGAACTTCATTACAATTACAGAATGACTGTGAACTAGAATCACATCTGGGATTTACAGTTTGTTTTCCTGCATTTGTCTTCAGAATCTTGAGCCCTAGAGAGGTTGCTAGAGTTGAACCTATGAGTCTAAGGGCTTCACTGAAGAGATTTACAAAGGTATTTTCATAAGTAACTATAAAACCATACCCAATTAATTAGATAACAGAATTACGCCATGTATCAGCGGTAGTGAATCTGTGACTATGCAATCAAATTAAGTTCTTCAATGCTTCACATGCACCAACACAGAATGAATACTCTATGACTAAACATTCTACAATATATTAGAAAATAGGCCATGCTTTTGTTAAGCCCTGGCCCAGACATGTGGCTCTTTGAGCTCTGGCTGGGCCATGTTTTCCTAAGCTTTGGTCCCTCTCCTACCTCAGGGAGGTGAATCTCCTCCTCTCTCTCCTTCTCCAAATTGCATTCTAAATAAACTATATTTTCCAATCTAAATAAATAAATGAGGCCAGGCATGGCAGCTCATGCCTGTAATCCCAGCACTTTGAGAGGACAAGGCAAGAAGACTAATTGAGCCTAGAAGTTGGAGACCAGCCTGGGCAACATAGCGAGACCTGTCTCTTCAGAAACTTAAAATACAAATAAAAATACTGCAAGAAGTAGAAAAACACATAAAATTGAGGGCCATGAATAAATTTTCCTAGAACTTTTATAAATTCTTTTAAAATGTTACTACAAGCCGGGCTCGGTGGCTCAGCCTGTAATCCCACGCTTTGGGAGGCTGAGGTGAGTGGACTGCCTGAGCCCGCAGGTTCGAGACCCGCCTGGGCAACTTGGCAAGACCTCATCTCTACAATAAATAAAAAAATCAGCCAGGCATGGTAGCGTGTGCCTGTAATTCCGGCTACTCGGGAGGCTGAGGTGGAAGGATCACCGGAGCCCAGCAGGTCGAGGCTGCGGTGGCCAGAAGCAGCCACTGCACTCCAGTCTGGGTGACAGAGTGAGACTCCAACTCAAAAAAAAAAAAAAAATGTTACTACAATCCTTCAGTGACAACACACAAGTTTTCTATATTCTACTTTTGGTAAGACTGGCTAGATGTGTGTTTGATACCAAAAAATAAAACCCAGATAAAAAACATATGTCCCTGATTTCTTATCCACTTCAGAAGTTTAAACTCTCAACTATGTTTGAAAGTCTATTCTCATTTATACATCACCTTTTCAGTTGGGGGAGGGGGGAGCCAATATGCTGCAGATTTAAGAAAGTCTAAAGTTGTAAAATACCTGTTCTTCCAGCAATATGATGAGGGCAGTGAATATTTTGTTTAATTTTAAAAAATTAAGATTTACTATAAAAATTACTTTTAAACTAATATGCTGGAATTAAATACCTCCATGATTTCAACAATGACCTATAGAAGGTTCACCTAATTTCTATGCAACCATAAATAGCAGAAGCCATCATTTAACTATAGTATTTTACCTTAAAATTCTAGTAAACCTACTAGATCAGCCATGAACACAAAAGTATTGGCTCATATTATTGAGAGCTACACACTTTTTTTTTCTTTTTGAGTAGGAGTCTCACTCTGTTGCCCAGGCTGGAGTGCAGTCTCACGCACACTCACAGCCACCACAGCCTTGACCTGCTGGGCTCAGGTGATCCTTCTGCCTCAACCTTCCAAGCAGCTGGAACCACAGGTGCTTACCACCATGCCCAGCTAATTTTTTGATTTATTGGAGAGTCAGGGGTCTTGCCAAGTTGCCCAGGCTGGTCTTGAACCCCTAGACTCCGGCCACCGTCTCGCCTCCCCTTCCCCAAGGGCTGGGATTGCAGGGGTGCGCCCCCACACCCGGCCAAGTGTTACACACCCCCCCCCCCCCCCAAAAAAAGATGACCAGGCATGGTGGGTCACACCTGGAATCTCAGCATTTTGGGAGGCCAAGGTGAGAGGACTGTCTGAGCCCAGAAGCCTGAACAACATGGCAAGACCTCGTCTCTACAATAAATCAAAAAATTAGCCAGGTGTGGTGACACATGCCTGCAGTCCCAGCCACTTAGAAGGCTGAGATGAATGGATCGCATAAGCCCAGCAGGTCAAGGCTGTGGTAGCTGTGATGGTACCACTGCACTCCAGCCTGGGTGACAGAGTGAGACTCTGACTCAAAAAAAAGTGTTCATCTGAATTTGAACATAGTCATGTTATATATGTCAATCCTAAGCCTTGCTTTACCTACAACAAATCCACAACCCCAGATGTTTAGAACAATTAATTGATTAGATTTAGACAGAGTGACTGCCTCTTAATCATTCTGGAGGCCAATAATCATTCTTTATCCTCTGCATCTATAAACAGGTATATGGTATATCTTGAATGCTAACTGCAAAAAAAAAAAAGTAAACTATCATACTTAGCAAATCCCAATTTCTCCATGTCACAATTACAAATCTGTAATTAAAACATTTAAAATATAAATGGTCCCAGATATAATGATTTCTTCATTTTTCAGCAGACAAGATTTACTACTCTAAATGCAGTTTTCTGGGACAAGAGCTCTTTAGGCCCACCATATGAAAGCAATTAAGAACTGCCTTGAGTATGCATTACTAGGATTTTCTTAAATCTTCCTATGAAATGGTAAATGAGTGAGGCTGACAGGATCTATCAGGCCATATTTAACATAAATAATGAATGACATGTTAATAGACGAGATAATGCAAAACTGAATACTACATATATGATAATACGGTTATCTTCAGGTCAAAATGCTGTCTCATCCTTATATCTGCAATTACATTAAAAATTAAGCATAATCACTGAAAATCTCTGTATGTGAGCAAGGTTTCTTTCTTCTCTTCAACCACAGTTGCAGTAACAAACTCTCTAAGGTTCTTCTTCTTTTGCCATAATACAAGTAACATAACAGAAAAAGTCACAGAACATTGGTTTATAAAAATAACAAACCATATGGTTTTCTATATGAAAACCATGCAGAAATACAGAAAGATAAACAGAAACATAAAAACAACAAACCATGGTTTTCTGTATGAAAACCATACAGAATGCTGGACATTTAAAAACTATAAATTTATATTAGTGATAAAATAAGAAAGAAAAGCAAGGCAGTACCCAGAAAATAAATCAAAATACCAGTAAAATACATATATTCACATGAAACTTCAATTCTTACAAAATAAAGTATGCAAATAATATTTATAAAATTTAAAATTAAATGTAGTGAAAGAATAGCTTTTGTATTTGTGTTTAATTCTCTCAACAGTTATTAGAAAGCAGACTTTAACATGTGCTACTCTCTAATCCTACATAGCAAACATTTTACTTTTGAAACATCAATAAACAAATTATTGTAAAAATATTTTCCACAAATTTTTCTAGTCTAACTGGACAAGAGAAAGTAAAATGACTTCAAGCAGAGAAAGGTTCTGCTACTAGGAACTTCGAAGGAGATGATGTGGTCTCTTCTTCTTCTTTTTAATTTGAGCTTGTGAGATGAGGAAAGGGCTGCTTACTTGCTTTAAGCAAGCATAATCTCCTAACACCACTCAAGAGTGATTCCTTGCATGTTCTTTCACTTGATCTTAACTCGACACAAGTGACTCTCCAAGAAAAGTACAGAGTCCTGTGAGGTAGGCAAGCAGGAAATTTTTAAAAAGACAACTTGCTATTTCAACAGAAATGAAACTTTACAAGTAGGAAATAATCCAAGATTAGGCTTACTCATATTAAAGTAAAACTGGAAGTTTATAAAAACAGAGAATGAATTCTTATTTTTGCCGATTGAGAAGAAAAAGAAATAGACAATTAGACAAGAATATATTGGTCAATTTTATCACTTTATAAATGGCTACAATTTTATCCACTTACATACACAGATAGTTACTATAAGAAAAGGGAAAATAATTATAACATTTAAAAAGTAGCTTTTCAGACTAAGCAAGTAGTAATAGAGCTTTCCAGCTTAAAATATTTTGTGGGCTGGGTTCAGTGGCTCAGCCTATAATCCCAGCACTTTGGGAGGCCGAGGCGAATGGACTGCCTAAGCCCGTGGTTTCAAGATCAGCTTGGGAAACTTGGCAAGACCTTGTCTCTACAATAAATCAAAAATTAGCCAGGCATGGTATCATGCATCTGTAGTTCCAGTTACATGGAAGGCTGAGGTGGAAGGATAGCCAGAGCCCAGCAGGTCGATGCCCCACTGCACTGCAGCCTGGGGGATGGAATGAGACATAAATATACATATATTTTTCTGTCTAGCAACTCTGATACAAAACTTTATAAAACACCTACTAAAATGCTTATGAGAAACACAGGATGAAAACATTAAACCTCATACTACCACAAAAAGTCAATATGCTAACCAGAATTTCAAGGCAGATAGATCTGTACTGAAAAGCATCTTCTAGGTGGCTTTCAAAGTCAACCTATGGACACGTGGGAGTCCCTCAGACTTTTTCAGGTGGTCCATGAGATTCAAACTATTTTCATACTTCTACTACTAAACAATTTGCTCTTTTCACTCTCAGTCTTTTATGAGTGTAGAGTGAAGCTTTTTAGAGGCTACATAACATGTGATAACATAACAGACTGAAAAAGAACATGAGAATCCAGCTTCTTTAAATGAGACATTTTTAATTTGCAAAATAAAATCATGCCACTCTTTGTACTAAGTTGGTTTTTGTTTTGGAATATATAATTGTTCTCACAAAAATGTTATTTCTTTTATACAGTAGGTGTATTATTATTATTATTCTTATATAAACACATATTTTAAATTTTAATTTCTATTAAAATATGGCAAGTATCACAAGATATAAGCCACATATACAAAAGCTCTTTGAGGTCCTCAATAAACGTTGTGAGTTCTGAGACCAAAAAGTCAGAACTGCTGGTCTAAGCAGCATATAAGCCCTTTACAGAACTTCACCACTTCCTTTGCTGACACAAATAGCAAGTCCAAGAAAATAACTAGGAAGGACAAATATGTTTATTACTTTTGTGGTCACTCATAATAGAAATGCAATAGTTGAAAAAAGGTAGAGGGTGCCAAGGAAACAGTGTACGCTGAAAACTACAACGTTCATATGTCCCACACGTACCAATGATCATGCAACAGAGAAGAGAAGAATGTTCCATCTCACCCCAGCACAACCCCAGCTAGTCAACCACTAAAGACCGTGAACCAGCATTCCAGCTGAAACTTAAGCAGAGGGCAAACATGAATGGTTCACGCCCTCGTCAACTAACAAGCAGTAGGACTGGATGAATCTTTCACCATTTAAGGAAGAAGAAATAATACAATCATGAAAACATACAGGAAAAGTAGAAATTTAAAAGTTATTTTAAAGTCCCAATAAAAAGGAATACATTGTTAGAAAATTTCTGTATCCTCAATGAGATTCCAGAGAACAAAACAGCTTAGGGGGAAATAAAATCTGGTAATAAGAACATAATTGAGGAAAAAAATAACAGAATGAGATTAAAAAGAAGGTAGATAAAGCAAAAAGTAAATATTACAGAGAAGAAGAAAATTTCATAGAGAAAAAATGACATTGAGAAAAATGAAATCTTTCATCTGATGCCCTCTCAACATTTCCCAGAGTGTTAATCAAGATTCAAGATGATAATTTTAAGTACATCCAAAGGAACTAGAACACTTAGAAAGGATGCAGGAAAAAAGTTCCACAACATCTTTCTTAAAAGTGTATTTAGAACAGCGTACCATATGTTCTCACTCATAAGCGGACCCTGAACAAAAACCATAATACTTTAAGAAAGGGATCGGCAGTAGTGGGATACTACTGGGGTAGAGGTGGCAGGGGGATGCAACATCAATAAGGGTACCTGATCTCAAACCAGGCAAAGTGGGGACCAAAGTGAGACCTCGTCTCTACAATAAATGACCACTTGTATACCTAATCCTGAAATGTACCCCACATCATTAAAATAAAAAATAAATTTTAAAAAAAGAATTGAAAGACTATGGTATGAATAGATACATGTAGATACTTAGCTAGATGTGTCTACCTTTCCAGAAACTTTTATCTACAAGGAACCCTAGCAAAAGTTACTCTTCTGTATGCTTGATTTCTTTCTAACACTGAAAAACACAGAAGCTGGTAAAGGACTTTTATAAAAGTTGTACCCCAAAACTGTATCGTGTGCACACCACCTTCTGACTAAGCAATTCTACTACTTCCATACTTGCCTTATAAATATAATTGTTATATGCAATGCCATACATACATGGATGTTTACTGCAGTATCATTCGAAATATAAAAACCTGTAAACAAGAAGAACGGTTTTTTTTTTGTTTTTGTTTTTTTTTTGAGTTGGAGTCTCGCACTGTTGCCCAGACTAGAGTGCAGTGGTATGCCCACGGCCACTGCAGTCTCAAACTGCTAGGCTCAGGAGATTCTTCTGCCTCAGCCTTCCAAGTAACTGGTACTACAGGCACATGCCCAGCTTATTTTGATTTATTGTAGAGATGAGGTCTTACGAAGTTGCCCAGGCTGGTCTCGAAAACCTGAGCTCAGCAATCCTCTCGCCTCAGCCTCCCAAAGCGCTGGGATTACAGGCTTGAGCCACCACGCTTGGCCAGTACGGGCATTCTTAAACAAATGTTACATTTGTGGCCCTGGAATACAGAACACATATTTGTATTATACATACACCGTGAAATAGTGTTCAGCCATAAAAAAGGAAAGAAAAAAATTTTTAAGTGTGTTTAGTGCATGTACTTCACCTCATCTCATCAGAAACCAATAAAATGATAGGAATTTTATAAAAACATAATAAAAAGCAACCAGAGAAGGACCATCAGAAGAGAAAGTTTCAACACATTTATGAAGCGCAGAAGGAAGACAGAAACCTTTTGACAGACAAAGCAGAGTACCCACAAGAACAGTGGGGAGAATTTCACTAAGAGGGAAGAGCTGACTGGCCGTCAGTGAAGCGATGCTGAGGAACAGTCCAACCTGCCAGGCCACCAGCCAAGAACAAGGAGGATCAAGCACTGTATTTGGAGGAATCTGCCATTTTTGTTCCAGAATGCAAACACGTGTGCTCCTATGACTGGTTTGGTGTATTTCTACCTTAAAGACTGGCCAATGCCTTCAATATCCTTCATCTACCAACAGCAAAATAAATTCGAATGACACACAGGCCCATGCCCCATGGGGAAACCCGAATTGTGATTCTGTCTACATTTC
Source organism: Tarsius wallacei (assembly GCA_963574415.1). NCBI lineage: Eukaryota > Metazoa > Chordata > Mammalia > Primates > Tarsiidae > Tarsius > Tarsius wallacei. The sequence goes on from CAUYQG010277913.1 coordinate 17,193, forward strand.
ATTAGTCAAAAATAAACTGCATGATATAATAGACCCGAATGTCCGGTGTCACAAACCCTGCGAATCGGCCCAGTGCTTTCACCAAACTCAGGCTTTCGAATCGCTGCAGCGGAAACATGGATGCAGCTTTCCCCTCTCCTTCTGAAGTCACACTGAAGGAACAGGGACGTTTCACACAGACGATGTAACCTCAGTTATCAGCCAAACTCAGAGGCAAATACAACCCACTGACTCTAAAATACCACCACAGGCTACAAAAAGCAGTTCGAATCCTAGAGAAACCTCAGGAAAGAAAAGGGGAGAGGGAGGCTTGGGGTATGGAAGAACGAGAAGCACATCTCCGAAACTGTGCACAAAAGTAGATTCTCTGAAAGTGCAAGAGCTAATCTCAACATCCGAAACACTGAATGACAAAATCACCAAGCAAAGAGGAGGGGACTGTAGCGCCCCAGCTCTCTAACCAGTTCAGAACAGAATCATACAAGAAAGACACGCTGCCGGAACCCAGTCTAAGTCCACAGCAGAAGTGAACACCGGGACAGTATAATCCAAAACATCACTCCTTCCTCCCTTTGCCCAACACCAACACAAAAATGCCAAATGAAAGAGGGGAGAAACACAATACTCACAGGCAATACAGGCTGGACAGAAAGATGCTGTCACAGGATACTGCGACAGTACTGTCATTGCCACGCTATCAAGAATTTTTTAAAAGTAATAAAAAAAGTAATTTCAAAAAGTAATAAAACTCTCACTGTTTAAAGAACAATAAAGCAGAAATGAAATAGCTCAAGAATAAAGATGGCAAAAACAAGTGAATAAAAAATGACATAAAACACCAGAGAAAAGGTCAAGGGGAAGAAGTCATCTTTACAAAAATGAAGACACAACAGAAACAACATAAAATTTTGGTTAAATGATAATAAAGAAAAGGAAACGACAAGACAAAATGCAACTAAGGAAAATGCAACTAAAAAAAAGAGTTTAAAGGGATTTGACAGCCGGGCTCGGTGGCTCAGCCTGTAATCCCGCGCCTTGGGAGGCTGAGGTGAGTGGATTGCCTGAGCCCGCGGGTTCGAGACCCGCCTGGGCAACTTGGCAAGACCTCATCTCTACAATAAATCAAAAAATCAGCCGGGC
>CAUYQG010277914.1:0-23432 GCA_963574415.1 Tarsius wallacei
TTTGGAGGCAAATTCGGCAGATTCCTCAGTCTGTTTTTCTTGCTTGAGCTAAATTTTAAATAAGAACACTTCAAACAAACAGATCACCAAGGACACAGAATTCTACGTTCATTAAATTTTATTCCCAACTAATCTGTAAGGCTCTCAAGAGGAAGAACCAGAGTGCTAACTTTTCAATAACTAAAACAGTGTCTGATTACTGCGTTACCTTCTTACAAAACAGTCTTTTGGGTAAATATCTTCCGTAATTCAAAAAACTGTGAGAATTTTCTAGTTTTGCTTTTTAGATTAAAGCTGATCTTGTTTCTAAGAATTTTAACAGATATTCGACATTGGAATTAATTAGCTTAAGTAATAGTTTTGAGTATGCCTTGACTTTGGAACAGATAGACCATGGTATTTTCTTATTTATTAGGCATGCAAATTCAACCTTCTATTTGATCATAAGTGAATAAAGAGAACAATGCTACTTACCCTGGAGGATTGGTATGACTATTCAGTGAGGTGAATTCTGATTAGCAGACCTTTATTAAACACCTATTATGTGCTAGGGTCATCCTGCTGGACATTGGGGCTAGATGAAGGGAACATTTTGTAAGATATTTCACATTCCATAGCACAGGGATTTAGGACCCTTATATGTCACATGGCCTAAAGCATTTTAGAGCTCAGAAGGAATCAAGAAATCATATTGATCAATATCGTCACTTCTCAAACAAGAAAACAAGACCAAGGGAGTTTAAATGAATCAAATAAAGTCACTAACAGGTTAGCTGTAGAGTCAGGACTCTTTCTTGGTCCTCTTTTTCTGCTGCATCCTGGCACATCATATTTCCCTCCTTGTGGTGGTGTGTGGCTGCATCGCTGGAAATCAAGACAGACATTGAAAATAGCATTTCCTCCACATTTTCTTCCCTATTCTCAAATGGAATAGCATTCTATTATTGTCCTCAACTTATTTATTTTGCATGAAAAATAAAACAAGTTGTAGAGCTTTAAAATTCATTAATATATAGCCACTCTAACATCTTACTTATGTATGTAGTTTGCCTCAACAATAGATGCAATTTTATGTATTTATCTTTTCACTGAAACTAATAGTTTTATGTTCATTGGTGCTTTTCATTATAAAAGATGATACTTGGTCACACTAGAAAATTTATAATTCTGAAGAGCCCAAAATTAGAGGTCGATAAAGCAGCTATGTAGTTTCAACACAAAAATACAACCACATATATATTTTGGAATTATTGTTATAGTTAATGATTGAGCAAATTTTCATCTTGACAGAAAATGTTTTACTATAATATATTTAGGTGTCTGTATAGGGATTTCTGGAGGCAAGTAGGGATTGAACGTATTAGCAGAATTACTTTGTGATGGTAATTAGGGCTGTTTAGCAACGTTTCTGTTTCTCCTTTGAAGCACATGGTAGAACTGTACTTCTCCGCCCCCTTGATGTCAATCATGGCTTTAGACAATGGCATAAAAGTGAAAATGATGTGTTAGTTCCAGGTAGAAGCCTTTAAAAACCAGTGCACAATTTGCCATGTTTTTTTGTTTTTCTCCTTCCACCATGACCAAAAAGTTCCATATGAAGTTTCATCAGCTGAGTCCTTGCATGAGGATGATGCAGAATGGTGCCCATGGCAGGTCAACAAAAAGTCCATGACATGATTAGCAAGAGAGTAAGTGTGTGAGTTGTTTTAGGTCAGTGAGACTGTGGAGTTGCTCATTACTGCAGCACAGCCCTTGGTATCCTGCTTAACGCTTCACTTTCCTTTTGGAATCATTCCATCCATCTCACCTTAATATGATTGCTGGTTATAAGGATGTTCTGACTTTAACATCTGCCATATATATCACTGATCACCAGGGGACATGTGATTGTATCTTCCCTCTGTTCTTGTTCCACAAATGTCTTTCCCAAAGATGAGAGTTCAATGGAAGAGGATGATCCTCTCAGAAGAAGAGAACCATTTTAAACCAAAGTGATAAAAATAACCATGCTTTCTTATAAATATGAAAACAAAGCAAGTTTGGGTCTTTATAAAGAGATTTGTACCCTTTCTTTTTTTTTTTTTTTTTGAGAAATCTGTCTAGGGAAGTCTTGTATATGATTGTAAAAATTTGTTTTCTCCAGAACTCAAAGAATAGAATGCTTAGCACAACCCCAGCATATGATAGACATTCTACATTTTTTTTTTCAGAAAGATAAAAATTAAAGTGTAAAAGAAAGAGTAGGAAAAGAGACGGGGAGAAGGGGAAGGAGGAAGATGAGAAGGAGGTTAAAGAAAGATTGTGATTGAAGGCACACACATTCATTCAGTCAAGTTCAGCTGAATATACATATTTAATAAGATTAGTTTAGTTGCAGAAAGAAGGGTATATCCAGGCTGGCATTATCTTAATCAATTAGGAGACCCCGTTTCCAGTACCATTGATCCTGTACAGTCATAAGGCCCAAGTGGCAGGGCAATTTCCCTGCAACCTGACCAGAGTCTTTTCTTGCTCTGGATACCACTGAAAACTGGTGTCACTTGCTTAGGGGGTAAGAGGAGTATGCTCAAGCGTGGTATACGTTGCCTCCAAAATTCAAGGAAACCTTTTCTTTGTGATGGGAGGTGCCTGGTAGAGCAACTTGTTTCTAACTTTGGGAGGGGGTATTTTAACATGCTTAACCATTGGACCCATGAGAAACTTCACTGGTGTGCCAGACCCCTGGACTTTCTCAAAATTTACATTTTATTTGTCAGCATGCATGTGTTTTCCTAAGGCATTTAGGGTGCTTGCTTCTTCCTGCTCACCAGGTATAAATAGCATAATGCAGCCAATGCAACGGACCAGTGTGATAAATCTGTGAGTTATTAAAATAATTATTTTCTACTGGATTCTATCATGACAGAGAAGAGGACACTTGATACATCCCTGAGATAAAATAATGATGGTGTACTATACACCCTGCCACATAAAGGTAAATTGCTTCTGGTTGCCTTTGCTAAAAGAAATGGTAAGTATCTGCATACTAGGTGCCAGACTGCAAATGACATCACCTGATTAGGACTGCAAAATCCCACATTCATGTTTAAAGACCAGTCTGGCTTTTGCCACCAGCCAAATGAGCAAATTTAGCTATTGGTAGGTTTTTATTTGGAGGGAACCTGGTTCCCTCAGAGCAACAGGCAAGGGAATGCTTGCACTGGCAAGAAAGGTTCGGGGGATATGAGGATTTAAAGTTGTCAGCCCCAGTTGGGCACAGTGGCTCATGTCTATAATCCCAGCACTTTGGGAAGCTGAGGCAGAGGATTGCTTGAGCCCAGGAGTTTGAGACCAGCTTGTGCAATATACATTCTAAGACCTCATCTCTACAAAAAGTCACATTATCCAGGCATCATGGCACGTGCCTTTAGTCCCTGCTACTTGGGCGACTGAGGCAGAAGGGAAGGATCCTTGAGCCCAGGAGGTCAAGGCTGTGGTGAGCCATGATTTTGTCACTGCACTTTAGCCTGGGCAACAGAGTGGGACTCCAACTCAAAAAAAAACAACAAAAAAAACAAAACTCAACTCCATGTATTTTTTTCTCAAATAACCCTACCACGCGTCTTCTGTTCTTACTCCTTTGCTATCCTTAACTTAGTATGAGAGACCTAATGGAGCTGTACATTTAACTGATTCTCCAGAATGCTGAACTATCTCAGTTGGGAGAGTGTTAGACTGAAGATCTAAGGACACTGTAACTCTGCAACCCTTCCAATCAGGCTCAGTGTTTAATTTTCCATGGCAACTGTTCTGTGCCTATAGAGTCTCAGAGACTCCTTTAAAAAGTGATAGACACTTTCTTGTTTCCCATCAATGCACAGGGCTGGGCATTCGAGGCTTTGTGTGCAGGCCCATCTAAGTCATGCAGTCTGTGGGTCATATCTGTACCACCCGTCATTACCATGGCCACTGAAGGCCATTGCTATCTTCCAGCGCCTTGCTTTTCATCTGTATTCTGTCCCATACTCTGAATAATCTTCATCTCAAGAGTCCCCCTAGCAAGAAGGTTACCTATGTGTCTGTTTCCTGGAACTACCTCGCTCGCTTTTTAATTGCTCTGTCAGTCAGGAGTCTGGCAGGAAAGAGACAGAACAGATTAACAGAAATTTAGTGAAAATACTATTGATAGACACGTGACAACATGTAGGGAAACCCTAAGAGGTGGTCCTGGACCACAAAGCTGGTATCAGCAGGAAGCTGTTACCACTTCTAAACTGGAAAGGGCAAGGAGAGGGAGGGATTCCTGAAACCAGTGACATCCTAGCAGGAACTGTGACCTTTGGTGTAAGGATGTACAGCCTGCCACCAATCAAGGAGGCCACCAAGGGAACAAATTCATAAGCCTTTTTCTGTCCTTCCATTGCCCAGTCTCTTGACAGGACTTCTTACAGGCTAAACCCAGCCGGAAACCTGGTTAATGCTGTTGATAAGGTCAGGATCTGGGGCAGAGTGCAAAAAAGGTTGTCAAATCGATCCGGAAGAGCAAATAAAAATGACACAGCCTGATCAGTTCTCTTCTCTGCCTATCAGCACCCTCTATTGTCATCTTTTCTGGAAGAAAAACTCATTTCCTCCAAATAGAGCACACACACAAGACCCTGTCAGCTGGCATGGCATCCCTGGATATTATAGCTTAGTCATGTTCTTACCTAAACCTGAGACATTAGCCACCGCCCGTATTCTTCATTTAAGACTACAGATCTTCAAAAAGAAGAAGAAGAATAAACCAACTAGTATAAAACATGCTGCTATGGTCTAAAATGAATCATATCCATCAGAGAGTATTCTTCTGACTCCTAAACATCTATGTGACTCATAGTTGACCCAAGATGAGGCAGGTGACACTCCCAGCAGAAAACAGCTATCAGGTAGCAACAGGGAGAAGAAAGGATCACATACCAAGGTGGTAGGGCAGAAGGACAAACCTGGAGCTTCTGAGTGTGGTTGTCTTCAGTATCAGTTCAGAGGTGTCAGTCCTGATCAGCATGGTTTGGTCCAGCTCATCTTTAGGGGAAAGTAGGATCCAGCCCCACAGAAAGGACCTGGTAGGAACTAGGTGAGGAGTGAGTGGTTAGAAACTCCAACCTGTTAAGCTGGTGCTCAGGGCTGGGCAGTATTTCTGGCTGGAGCAGTACGGAAGGTTGAGTAGGCTAGCCTCTCACAGCTGTGGCTAGATAGAGGGCAGCCCAATGCTCATGTGACTCCCTGTCAATCAAAAGATATCGGGCATTACTCTGTGGCAAATATTGTCCCCAAAACTGGGGATGCAATGTTGACAGAGAGAAAGGGAGAAACAGAAAGAGAGAGAGAGAGAGGAAAGAAAAAGAATCCTTGTTTGTCTGGGGCTTAGGTAGAAGTGAGGAAGAAAGAATTCAGATAAATTAATTCCAATGGCTAATTATTAACAGTAAAACGTGCCATGGAGGAGAATGATAGGGTGGTATCAGGCAGGCAGCAGGCAGCCCTGCCTGATACAGAGAGTCAGGGAAAACTTCTCAGGGAGACAAGCTTATCTCAGGATCGGTAGCCAGCAGGTGAAAGCAGCAAACGTTTCCAGACGCCTCTCCCTTGTGGCAAAGAGCTCCAGTCACTATCCTGCCAGACTTGCCTCTACCAAGCTCCAGGCCTAGACAAGACAGAACAAGACGAAAGGTGCATCTAGAGGAGAAGAAATGGCTTCTGTAGGAGTGTGTGTGTTACCTATAAGGCTCCATTCCATTTCCTCTGTGAGTCTGTGGGGTGTGTGTGTGTGTGTGTGTGTGTGTGTGACACAGAGAGACACACAGAGAAAGAAGGAACAAAATAAAAGAATACTTTCCTGTTTCTGTCTCCTTTGCTATTTCCTTGTCTGTCCATTGAAAGTGGATCTCATTCTTGGGAAATGCTAGACTCTCTTGCATAATTTCTGCCTGTCCATTCTTTCTTGGTTCCCATTTCTGCTCAGTTTTTGACTCTTTGTTTTGTGGTTCACAGCTCAAACTCCGGATTCCAAGTCTGGCTTCCTTAATTACTAGCTGTGTGACCCAGGGCAAGTTCCTCAGTGTCTCTTAGCTTCAGTTTCCCGAGTTATAAGAGGGGATTATAATGGTCCCTATCTCATAGGGCTATTGTGAGAATAAAATGAACTATATGACTCTAAGAGGAAGCTGTAAGTATTATTCATTTTCCTTTTATCCATTAGACCTGACAGCAGAATGTCACGTCTGAGCTTTGCCACACAACATTCTGCAGGACAGACTGCAGCCACTCTCAGGTGCTTCCCCTAACAGGTGCTTCACACAAACCCCACAGTCAGCCATATTCTCCAGGACACCCTGAAAAAGCAGCCGGCAAGTCTGTGCCCACCCAGGGTACAGACAGCTCCTCTCTGTCCCCACCTCTCTCCTTCCCTCTCACTTCACAAACTGTTCCTAATGTGGATAAAAGGGGTGTGTGCGAGTGTGTGTGTGTGTGTGTGTGTATTTTTCCATTTATGGAAACCATTTTATGTAAACGCTTCTTTTTTTTTCCTTCTTTTTTTTGAGTCGGAGTCTCACTCTGTTGCCCAGACTGGAGTGCAGTGGCCGCTCCCGGCCACCACAGCCTCGACCTGCTGGGCTCTGGCAATCCTTCCGCCTCAGCCTTCTGAGTAGCTGGAACTAAAGGCGCGCACCACCACGCCCGGCTAGTTTTTGTGGTTTATTGTAGAGACGAGGTCTCGCCAAGTTGCCCGGGTGGGTCTCGAACCCGCGGACTCAGACAATCCACTCATCTCAGCCTCCCAAAGTGCTGGGATTACAAGCTGAGCCCCTGAGCCCCGCCTCATTACACATTTCTATCTCTGAAGAAAATCTGAAGTGGTATTAAATTGTTTTGTATTAATGCTAATATTTTTCTGTAGGTCTCTATGTCTGAATGGGAGTGAAATCATTCCCCTGCCTGGAACAGCATGATCTTTTGAGGTTTGTTTAGAGACATGAAAAGCAAACTAAACGACAAAATAATGAGTTCTAGTCTCATGTGATTTGCAAGCTATGTTTCCAGGTTTTGTTGATAGATCTAAGTTATATGACTTGTATTTCAAGAAAAGAAGAGTATAGTAGTCTATATTTCTTTATACAGTATTTAAATTTTAAAGTATTTATTTATTTATTTATGCTAATTCCTCTCTCTCTCTCTCTCTCTCTCTCTCTCTCTCTCTCTCTCTCTCTTTCTTTTTTGCATTGGAGGTCTCACTCTGTTGCCCAGGCTGGAGTGCAGTGGACCATGGCTGACTGCAGCCTCGGCCTCCTGGGCTCAGACAATCCTTCTGCCTTAGCCTCCCAAGTAGCTGGGACCACAACCTAGGCAACATAGTGAGGCCTCATCTCTAACAAACAAACAAACAACAACAACAAAAATATATATATATATAAATTAGCTGGGCATGGTAGCACACACCTATAGTTCCAGGAATGCCCAGGCTGCGGTGAATGATAATCATATGGACCTGATTTATTTTATAAAATTTGCATACAGTAAAGTCCACTCTTTGTGGCATACAGTTCAACAGGTTTTTACTGAATACTCAGAGTCATGTGCTCACACCAGAGCACCACACAGAACATTCTGTCACTCCAAATTCCCCTGTACAGTCCCTTGGAGAGGGCTCCTTCCCTGCCCCAACACCTTATGGTAACATTTTCAAGCAATAAAGGATATTAGAAATCAACTTGTCAAAATTCTTTATGTTTTACAAATTTGTAGTATTTAAAAAATGTATAAAGTAGTGCATACATATTTTTGTTTACTGGTGGAAAAATATATAATATGAAAAACACATCTCCTTCTGCGGCGTTTGTGTGTAAGGGCTTCCTCTCCATTGGTCTGTCCTTGTCTGGCCCAGTGTTGGACCCATAAATGTGGAAGTCCCTTCCAGTAGCCAGTGATTCTAGGTCACATTCCCAGAGGTAACCAGTATTGACGTTTCACTTCACAGATGAGAAAACTGAGAGCCAAAGATGATGGTTACAAAAAACTTGACTTATAACAAAAAACTTGAGATGGGGCTCAGACTCATGACTCCAAGCCTGTTGTTCTCTCCACTTCTTGGTACTTTTGTTCAAGGGCACGTGCTCAGATTAACCTTCAGCCCACATGCTGGTGGTCATGACACAGGTAACGTGTAACACATCCATGCTTGGTAGGCACACCACCTGGCCTCAGAAGCTGCAGCTATGGAGGAAAAAACATTTGTGTGCTTTGGTGTGAGGGTCTTGATTCAGATGATTTTTACTCTCCATGGGATGCCATGGAGAGCTCTGGAACAAGCCTTCCACTCACTACAGCAGAGACTTAGTAGAGATTCCTGGAGAAGCTTACAGACGGAAGGCCACAGGGAAGGCTTTCTTGCCGAAGTTCTTGTTTTGCAAGTAGAAGCACAACATTCTAGAACAATAAACAAGAAATTGATAAAACATGTCCCTTGAAACTGAACTTTGAAGAACTGAAGAGAATGAGAACCTTTGGAATTCGTATAGTAGCTGTGATAACAGGATGCCTTCCTTCCTTCCTTCCTTCCTTCCTTCCTTCCTTCCTTCCCTCCCCCCTTCCTTCCTTCCTTCTTTTAGTTGGGGCTATGATTTACATAGTTAAAAGGCATGGATCTTAAGTGTTCAGTTTGATGAGTTTTGACATTTGTAAATATCTGTAAAATTATGACCCCAAACAGGATAGAGAACATTTCCATCACTCCAGGAAGCTCCCTCATGCCACCTTCCAATGGATTTTACCCCACTCCCTAATGCAAACACTCTCTGACTTCTATCATACATTAATTTTGCCTGTTCTTGCACATCATATTTATTGAATCATCTCATGTGCATGTGTGTGTCTGCCTGTCTCTCTTCTATCACTCAACGTTTCTGAGATTCAAGCATGCTGCTATACTTATCAGAAGCTCTTCCTTTTTATTGCTGAGTCTTGTTTCATTGGATGGATATACCACGACCTGCTTCCTCATTCTCTTGTTGACGGTATTTCCAGTTTTAGGCTGTTATGAATAAGGCTATTAAGGACATTCTTGAATAAGTCTGTAGTTTTCTATTTTTAAATAAAATTTGAGGTTTTTTGGTAATGGTTTTCAGGTGCCTTTAGTTCTTTTTAATTTTTTTTTTTTTTTTTTAGATTCAGGGGGTACATGTGCAGGTCTGCTCAAAGTAAATATTATGTAATGGTGAGGTTTGGACTTCTAGTGTACCCAAATGGTGAGCATTGTACTCAACAGGTAGTTTTTAAAAAAATTATAAAGATGTGGGGTACAATTCAGTGTTAGGTATACTAATGTTGATTATGCAGGTACCCTTATTGATGAGGTATGCCCCTCCCTCCCCTAGCAGTTTCCCACTACTGCCAATCCCTTTCTTATAGTATTATGATAATTGTTCAAGGCCCGCTTATGAGTGAGAACATATGGTACTCTGTTCTTTGTTTCTGTGATAAATCACTATAATCGACTCCAAATCCATCCAAGTTGTTGCAAAGTCCATATGTTTGTCTTTCTTTATGGCTGCATAATATTTCATTGTGTATATGTACCACATTTTAAAAAATCCAGTAACAGGTAGTTTTCTAACCCTCTGCCCTCTCTCCCTCTTTAGAGTCTCCAGTGTCTACTATTTCCATGTGTATCAATTGTCTAGTTCTCATTGAGAGTTAGAGCATGCAGTATTTGATTTTTTGTTTCTGAGTTATTTCACTTAGCTCTATCCATGTTGCTACAAAGGACGTGATTTCATTCATTTTTATGGCTGCATAATATTCCACGGTGTGTGTGTGTGTGTGTGTGTGTGTGTGTGCGCGCGCGCGTGCATGCCACATTTTAATCCAATCATTGATGGGCACCTAGGTTGATTCCATGTTTTTGCTGTTGCGAATGATGCTGCAATAAATACGTGAGTGCAGGTGTCTTTTTTATATAATGCTTTATTTTCCTTTGGGTAGATGCCCAGTAGTGGGATTGCTGGGTCGAATGGTATTTATGTTTGGTTTTTGGAGAAATCTCCATACTGTTTTCCACAGAGGCTGTACTAATTCACATTCTCACCAACAGTGTATAAGCGTTCCCCTCTCTCTGGATCCACACCAACATCTCTTGCTTTTTGACTGTTTAATAACAGCCATTCAGACATGTGTAAGATGATATCTCATTGTAGTTTCATTTGCATTTCTCTGATAATTAGTGAAGCTGAGCATTTTTTCATATGTTTATTGGCCACATGTATGTCTTCTTTTGAGATGTCTCTGTTCATGTCCTTACACTTTGCCACTTTTGAGTGGGATTTTATGTTTTCTTGTTGAGTTGTTTGAGTTTATTTTAGATTCTAGAAATTAGTGCTTTGCTGGAGGCAGAATTTACATATATTTCTCACATTCTATATGTTGTCTGTTTACTCTGTTGATTGTTTCTTTTGCTGTACAGAACTTCTAAGCTTAATGAAGTCCCATTTGTCTATTTTTGCTTTTGGGGTTGTAGTAATAAATTTTTTGCCTAGACCAATGTCCAGAAGAGTTTTTCCTAGGTTTTCTTCTAGAATTTTCATAGCTTCAGGGTTTACATTCAAGTCTTTAATTCATTTGGGGCTAATTTTTGTATATGGTGAGCAATAGGAATCCAGTTTTGTTCTTCTGTATATAGATAGCGAGCCAGTTTTCCCAGCACCACTTATTGAATAGGGTGCCCTTTCCCCATTGCTTAGTTTGTTGACTTTGTCAAAGATTAGTTGGTTGTAGGTATATGGCTTTGTTTCTGGGTTCTCCATTCTGCTCCATTGATCTATGCGTCTATTTTTGTACCAGTGCCATGTTGTTTTGGTTACTATAGCCTTGTAGTGTAATTTGAAATTAGGAAATATGATGCCTCCAATTTTGTTCTTTTTACGTAGGATTGTTTTGGCTATTTGGGCTCTTATTTGATTCCATGTGGTGAACTTAAGGATTCTTTTTCTAATTCTTTGAGGAATGATATTGGCAATCGGATGGGGCTTACATTTAATCTGTAAATTGCTTTTAAAGATACTGACTCTTCCAATCCATGAGCATGGGATTTGTTTCTTTTTATACAGATCTTTCACCTGTTTAGTTAAATGAATTCCTAGGTATTTTTGTGTGTGTTTGGCTATTGTAAATGGAATTGAGTTCTTGTCTTGGTGCTCAGCTTGAATGTATTGATGTGTAGAAATGCTATTGATCTTTGTATGTTGATTTTGTAACCTTAAACGTTTCCAAGTTCAGGAGTCTCTTGGAGGAGTCTTTAGGGTTTTGTTTTGTTTTTTGTTTTTTTTTTTTAGGTATCTTTTAGTTTTCTAGGTTTAGGATTATGTCATCAGCTAACAGAGGTAATCTGACTTCCTTTTTTTCCAATTTGAATATCTTTTATTTGTTTCTCCTGACTGATTGCTTTGGCTAGAACTTCCAGCACAATGTTGAAAAAGAGTGGTAATAGTGGACATCCTTGTCTTGTTCCAGTTCTTAGGGGGAATATTTTCAGTTTTTCCTCATTCAGTATGATGTTTACTGTGAATTTGTCATATATGGTTCTTATTATTTTGAGGTATGTTCCTTCAATGCCTAGTTTTTCAGGGTTTTTGTCATAAAGGGATATTGGATTTTATCAAATGCTTTTTCTGCATCTCTTGAGATTCAGTTTTTGTTTTTCAGTTGTTTATGTAATGAATCACATTTATTGACTTGCGAATGTTGAGCCATCCTTGCATGCTTTGGATAAAACCCATTTGATCCTGATGAATTTTCTTTTAGATGTGTTGTTGGATTCAGTTTGCTAGTATTTTGTTGAGGATTTTTGCATCTATGTTCATCAGGGATATTGGCCTGTGGCTTTCTTTTTACCTTGTAGGAGGTGGACAGTAGTCTTTCTTTCTTTCCTTCCTTCCTTTCTTTGTGTACTTGCCTGATTTTAGTATCAGGGTGAAACTGGTTTCATAGAATTACTTAGGGAGGAATCCCTCTCCTTGAGTTTTTAAAAATAGTGTCCGTAAGATTGGTACCAGCTCAACTTTGTACATCTGGCAAAATTCGGCTGTGAATCTATCTGTTCCTGGGATTTTTTTTTTTTCGAGTTGGAGTCTCACTTTGTCGCTCAGGCTGGAGTGCAGTGGCACACTCACAGCACCTGCAGTCTCGACCTGCTGGACTCTGGTGACCCTTCTGCCTCAGCCTTCCAAGTAGATGGAGCTAGAGGTGTGTGCTATCATGCCTGGCTAATTTTTTTGATTTATTGTAGAGATGAGGACTTGCCAAGTTGTTTGGGCTGGTCTCAAATCCACAGGCTCAGGCAATCCACTTGTCTCGGCCTCTCAAAGTGCTGGGATTACATGCTGAGCCACCAAGCCCGATTTTTCTTTTTTTTTTTTTTTTTTGATGGAAGATTTTTTAAAAATACTAGTTTGTGCACATAGAAATGTTCATAATCATTTCTGATGATCATTTGTATTCCTGTGGTATCAGTTGTAATGTCACCTTTATCATCTCTGATTGTGATTCTTTGAATTTTCTTTTTTTTCCTTGGTTAAACTATTTAGTGGTCTATCAATTTTGTTTATCTTTTCAAAGAACCAAGCTTTCATTTTGTTAAGTTTTTTTTTTTTGAGTTGGCGTCTCACTCTGTCACCCAGACTGGAGCGCAGTGGCACACTGCTGGCCACCGTAGCCATGGCCTGTTTGGCTCCGGCGATCCTTCCACCTCAGCCTTTCAAGTAGCTGAAACTACAGGTGTGCGCTACTACGCCTGGCTAATTTTTGATTTATTTTAGAGATGAGGCCTCACAAAGTTGCCCAGGTGGGTCTTGAACCCACGGGCTCAGGCAATTCACTCACCTTGGCCTCCTAAAGCGCGGGATTACAGGCTGAGCCACCGAGTCCGGCCCATTTTGTTAATTAAAAAAAAAATCTCTTTAGTTCTGCTCCGATCTTTATTTCTTTTCTTCTGCTAGCTTTGAGTTTGGTTTTTTTCTTGTTCTTCTAGGTCCTTGATGTGTGATATTTGGTTGTTAACTTGAGAACTTTCTGCTGTTTTGATGTGGGCATTTAATAATATAAACCTTCCTCTTTGCATTACTTTTGCTGCATCCCAGAAGTTTTGGTATATTGTGTCTCTATTTTAACCTATTTCAATTTTTAAAAAAATGTATGCCTTAATTTTAAAGTTTGCCCAAAAATAATTTAGGAGGAAGTTGTTTGTTTTTCATGTATTTGTGTAGTTTTTGGAGTTCCCCCTTGGTACTGATTTTGGTACTGATTTTTGGTACTGATTTTTAATTTGGTACTGATTTTTAATTTGATTTCACTGTGGTCCCAGAAGATACATATAATTTCCATATTTCTTAATTTACTGAAACTTGCTTTATGGCCAAGCACATGGTCAATTTTGAGACTATTCCATGCGCAGATGAAAGTAATGTATATTCTGCAGTTGTTGAGTAGAAGGCTCTGTAAATGTCTATTAGGTCCATTTGGTCTAGAGTCTGGAAAGCTTTTTATTTTGAAATAATTTCTAACTAACTGAAAGTTATGAAGATTAAAATGGCTTGAAACACTTATATACTTTTATCTAGAATTGACTGTTACAAACATTTAACCTTTGCTTTGTTTATGTGTGTGCTTTCTCTTTTTTTTTTTTTTTTTTTTTGAGTTGGAGTCTCACCCCGTCGCTCAGACTGGAGTGCAGTGGCACACTCCCAGCCACCACAGCCTCGACATGCTGGGTTCTGGTGATCCTTCCGCCTCAGCCTTCCAAGTAGCTGGAACTACAGGCGTGCGCTACCACGCCCAGCTAATTTTTTTGATTTATTGTAGATATGAGGTCTCACCAAGTTGCCCAGGTGGGTCTCGAACCCGCGGGCTCAGGCAATTCACTCACCTCGGCCTCCCAAAGTGCGGGATTACAGGATGAACCACCGAGCCTGGCCATACTTTCTCTTTTTATATGTGCATTTCTTTTTCCCCAGGACCATTTGAAGGCCTTTTAATACTAAATTTTGGCCTTTTACTTTAAAAAAAATTCAGCGTATATTTTCTTAGAATATAAATATTCTCTGGTATAATTATAGTTACCAATTTCAACAAATTTAACATTGATATATTACTCTAATCTGCAAATAGTATTCCAATTTTGTTTGTTATCGACCCAATAATATCCTTGATAACTCCTCTATTCCCTCCATCCTCCAATACAAAATCCCACTAAGGGTCAGCTATTGTTTTCAATTGTCATCTCTCTTTAACCTCTTTTAATCTGAAACATTTCCATAGCCTTTCCTTGTTTTTTGTGACTTTTAATCAAAATGATCCTCATTCTCAGTTGCTCTTATGTTTCTTCATGATTAAATTCATGTTATGCATTGCAGGCTGGAATACTGCATAGGCGATGTCAATATCCTTGGGGTAGCACATGGAGAGACATGAAATGTTCATCTTTCCTACATCGGTGATGTTGATTTGGATTGACTACTCAAGATTTTGTCCAATTTATTTACTGTAAAATTACTATTTTTTTCTTCATTGTAACTAATAAGCAGTCTGTGGGCATATAATTTAGGACTATGAAACTATCCTGTTCCTCATCAACATTTTCCCCTAGACTTAGCATCCATTAATGATTCTTGCTTAATTCAGTCTTCACTATGATTGTTGCAAAAGAATAATTTTCCAACTTGCACCCTCCTCCACATTTACCAGCTGGCCCTCAGCATTCAACAGTAATCAAGAGTCTCTTCTTCTCTGTTATTATTTATTTGTTGTGTATTGTAGCTACAAACTTATTAATTTCTATTTCTTCAGTGGCTTATAATTCTTTTGTTGTTGTTGTTGTTTTTGAGTTGGAGTTTCACTCTGTCACCCAGATTGGAGTACAGTGGCTGCTCCCGGCCACTGCAGCCTCTACCTGCTGGGCTCCGGCGATCCTTCCGCCTCAGCCTTCCAAGTAGCTGGAACTACAGGCGCGCGCTACCAAGCCCAGCTAATTTTTTGATTTATTGTAGAGATGAGGTCTCACCAAGTTGCCCAGGTGGGTCTCGAACCCGCGGGCTCAGGCAATCCACTCACCTCGGCCTCCCAAAGCGTGGGATTACAGGCTGAGCCACCGAGACCGGCCGGCTTATAATTCTTTAGTGTACTTATTTTGATGCATACATTATCTCAGATTTGGTCGAGAGGAGCCTCTTCAAGATGGTTTCTGTGTCTTTGTGACAAACCATCAGGTTTTTGTGTTTTTTTAAGCAATTTCCTTATTTTCTGGCATAACTAGATGTTCATCTTATACCTACCCTGCTTCATCCCTGAAATTAGCCATTTCTTTGAGGAGCGCTAGTTCCTTTTAGTGGGAAATGGGATTAAAGGCCAAAATCTAGGTACTAGGTGTAATTAATCATTGCTTCCATACTGTCTTTGGTCCTTTGTCCTTTCAGTGGGGGGAGCAAAGGAATATGTAAATGTATACACACAATACAAATGTACACCTGCAGCTACATATGCATACATACTTGAATGTATCACATAAACAAACATACACACACCATATATGTATTTTACAAATCACACTGTCTCATCTGAGATTTTCAATTAATCCCCCTCAGAGTTCTTTCTAGTCTTCTCCATATTTTTATGACTCTTCTTCAATGATATCTCTAGCTCTCAATAACAATTAATCAATACATTTGCTCAATCTTAGAATATATTCTAAAGTGTGCCAGAATTACTTTGCCCATACTACTGCAATAAACAAACCTAACATACAGTAATGAGATCAGGATTCCTTTGTATTAATAGTTCTTTCCTGCCTTGCCCCAACCCTGCACAAGACTGAAGATGTGTAGTCACATGTGTTTGTAGATTATTTGGATTCCTTTCTTCCTCTTTTCTTCTTTTCCTTTTTTCTCATTGCGGTTGTGGTATACAATTAGGTTCACTTGTTGTGATTTACTTTCAGTTTTCATTTTTTCTTCTTGTTCTAATTGATTGAATTTAATTTTGAATATGTAGAACATAAATGTGCTTTCAAGAGTCAAAATCATGCACAAAGATGGTCTTGGAGAAGTTTATTTCTTTGCACCCTCTGCTCTATTTCCTCCAACCACTTGTAGGTCACTGATTTTATCTGGTTTCTCAAGTGTTTCTTTTTGAAAAGATAAGCAAATATATGTATGTATCTTTACTTTCTCTCCTTTATTACATACAAGTTAGCATTCTATATAAGTTCTTTTGCTTTTTTTGAAATAATGATATCTTCTGGAAGTTATTCCATTTCAGTTCATCAAGATTTTCCTTATTATTATTATTATTATTATTATTATTTTTGAGTTGGAGTCTCACTCTGTCGCCCAGACTGGAGTGCAGGCTCTGGCGATCCTTCCGCCTCAGCCTTCCAAGTAGCTGGAACTACAGGCACGTGCTACCACGCCTGGCTAATTTTTGATTTATTTTAGAGATGAGGTCTCACCAAGTTGCCCAGGCGGGTCTCGAACCCGCGGGCTCAGGCAATTCACTCACCTCAGCCTCCCAAGGCGCAGGATTACAGGCTGAGCCACTGAACCTGGCTTATTATTATTTTTTATAGCTGCACAGAACTCACTGTGTTCATGTACCAAAGATTATTCAATGTCCTACACTTGAACATTTTGTTAGTTTCTAATATCATGCAATTTCAAAATAATTTGTCCATAGGCATTTTTATATTTTTGATTGTGTATCTACTTTCTAGTGTATCTAAGTCCACACAAGTAGGAGTCCTGGATCAAAGAGTAATGCTTGTATAATTTTATATTTGACTCTGTGCTGCCAAATTCCCCTCCATTTTTTTTATTCCTATCAGTAAATTATGAGGGTGTCTGTTTTCCCCATACCTTACCACAGAGTAACATTATCAACCTTTTGAATTTTTGCTAATATTGCAGATAAGAAATGGACTTTAGTGTAGTTTATTGTGCATTTCTCTATTAATACTGAAGTTGAACATCTCCCAATATATTTAAATAGCATTTTAAAATATTTCTTTTTGTAAATTATCTGTTCTTGTCATTTGCCCATTTTTCTATAAGGTTTTTTATCTTTTTCCTTAGGTTTTTAAGTTCTTTATTTGCAATATAGGTTGCAAATATTTTCTTCTAGGTTGTCATTTGTCTTTTGATTTTGTTTATGGTGCTTTTTGACATGTCAAAATTTTACAATTTTTATTAGCTATATATATTTATCAAATTTTTGTTTTATTGGATCTGAATTTTTAGTGAGAGGTTAGAAAGCCTTTTAAAATATCTAGGCTATATAGAAACTTACCCATGTTTTCTTGTAGTACTTGCATAATTTTATTTTTTACATTTACAGTTCTGATCCAGGTGGAGTTTATTCTTATGTATGGTATGAGGAGGGGATTTAAATTTTTTTCAAATGGTTATCCAGATGTCTCAATACCATTTATTTTTTAAAAATTGCTTTCCTGAGTGATAAGAGATATTACTTTTTTCATATACTAAATTTTATCTGCACTCTATTTCTGGACTTTCTATTCTTTTCCATTGGTCTTCCTATTCATGTACCAGTAAAACACAGTTTTAATCGTAAAGGCTTTATAGTATGTTTTCACATTTGGGTAGGGCTATACTCTGCCTTTTCAGCTATTCCTTGATGTTCGTTTTCCCATATGAACTTTAGGGTTAGCTTGTCTACTTTCATAAAAAAGCTCACTGGAATTTTAAAAATTGCATTAAGTTAGCTTAGGGAGAACTGGCATACTGATGATATTGAAGCATCCTAACCAAGAACAAGCAGTGTCTATTTGTTCAAGTCTACTTCTGTGTCTTTTAGGAATGCTTTGTAATTTTCTTTGTATATATTTAGAACATTTTTCTTGTTAGTTTATTCCCAAATATTTAATATTTTTTGTTTCTATTATAAATGGGTTTTTCTCATCCATTGTATCTTATAACTGGTTGTTACTCATGTATATGAATGTTATTGATTTCTGCACACTAATTTTATATCCTGCTACCTTTTATAAATCTTTTACTGTTTGAGATAATTTTATCATATATTCTCTAGGGCAAAGGTTGGCAAACATTTTGTAAAAAAGGTCGATATTAGTTAATGCTCTTCAGAGAAACAGAACCAATAGGATACATATCTATATACATATATATAGTTTTTATTTAATTTCACTTCACCAAATTTATATAGCACTTACCATGCTTCAGGCACTGTACTAAGCACTATACAAATATTAGCTTGTTTAATCTTCATAACAGCTCTGTGTTAAATGCTATTAAGGTTAGTCATTGTAACACTGTAATCCTAAAATATTGGAAATCATTTTAATGTCCATCAGTAGGGGATTGGTGAAATAATGTATATACTAACAGTGGAATACTAGGCATTCATGAAGAAGAATGAAGAAACTCACTCTTTACAAATATAAAGTGATCTCTGAGACATATTATTAAGTGAAGAGGTAAAGTTGTCCTAAATAAGAATCTTTAGATCTTTTTTGTCAACTTTTTTGGATAGGTGAAGTGGAGCCATCTTATAAAAAACTACTTTTAAGACTTTCTAACTCTTTGATTAGGCTAATAGAAATACAGTTTTACCGGACTGAGGAAACCACTATCATTATAATGTAACCCTGAGAATACCAATTATGGAAGGAGGATAGGAAATTAAATTTTTTTTTCGAATTGGAGTCTCACTCTGTCACCCAGACTGGAGTGCAGTGGCCGCTCCTGGCCACCGCAGCCTCGACCTGCTGGGCTCCGATGATTCTTCCGCCTCAGCCTTCCAAGTTGCTGGAACTACAGGCTCGCGCTACCACGCCCGGCTAATATTTTTTTGTTGTTGTTTATTGTAGAGATGAGGTCTTGCCAAGTTGCCCAGGCAGGTCTCGAACCTGCGGGCTCAGGCAATCCACTCACCTCAGCCTCCTAAAGCAAGGGATTACAGGCTGAACCACCAAGCCCGGCTGGAAATTAAATTTTAAAAGGAATTTACTTTCTTTTTTAAACTTTTGTTTTCTAGACCTAAAACACACATTGAAGTTACAACGGTTCTCAAGTACTTTACAAGGAAAAAAACAAAACAAAACAATCTGGGTCTGGATATTCACTAAGTTTTGTAAAAGCACACTGTAGTTTTTTCAAAAATGAAAGTTTTATTTCTGACAAAAACTTGTTTTGAGAACTCTGATTTGTTTTAAACTATAGGAACTTCTTTCATTCTCGGAAAGTACCAATGCAGAGAATGATAAAGTACAGAAATAGGATGCTAGCAGGAATACACCTTAGATTCAATGATTATGTAAAGACAAAAAAGAAGAGAGAGAAGGATATACGAGGTGTTTTTTTTCTCTTTTAATTTTAATTTTGAAATTGTGGGGTATAATTCAGGGTTAGGTATACAAATGTTCATTGTGCACATACCCTGATATATGAGGTTTTAACTGTATCTTTTATCTCTTAGCTGAATGGTGGATAGTTGGGTATTTGCTAAATTATTTCTTGTACATCTAAAATGTTTCATAAGATTTTTTTCCAATATGAGAAAAATCAGTGGCACCAAAGAAAATCCAAGATATTTCCCTAAAAATATTTAAAATATATATCTAAAGACAATATCTGTAAATATAATTTTAAGATATATTGGTAAAGTGTTTAAAATGTTTTCACATTATGCAACATGTTACATAATTTAGCTGTAAAGTCTACACTTATTTAACCCACAACTAGTCTCTCTCCTTCCATCTACCCTACACGCTGCTGCAAGTATGATTTTCCTTAAATAAATGCCGAGGTCACTACCTTCCCCTAGTCCTACAATACTCCCTCTTACATGCAGAATAAAAATTCCACTTGGTTAAGTTGGTGTTTAGACCCTCCATGGCTTGACCTCGATTAAATATTTTAACCTTTTCTCTCACTTCACATGCCTCCCTCAATCTCCGACAGACTCATCTTCTTCAAAGTGCTCCGTACCTTTTTGTCACTGTATCTTTGCTCCTATTATACCATCTCCTGACTCTTCTTTTTTTTCCATCTGTTTTTCAAGGCTTGGCCTAAGTCACACCAGCTGCATAATAAATTTCCCCCACATTTAGTGGCTTAACACAATAGTCATTGATTATCTTTCAGTTTCTTTGAGTCAAGATGTTAGGAGCATCTTGGCTGAGTTGTCTGGCTTGGGCTTGCTCACGAGATTGCAGCCCTCCGAAGGCTTGACTGGGGATGGAGGATTAGCTTCAAGGCAGCACACGCACATGGTTGGCAAGCAGTGTTGGTGTTTGGTGGGAAGCCTCATTTCCTCTACAGGGCTTTTTGTGTTCTCTGTGGCCGCTGGCTTCTGCAAGAGCAAGCAATCCAAGAGACCAAGGCAGAATTCACAATGCCTTTTATAAACTGGCCTCAGAAGTTGCATATCATCATTTGTATCATACTCTTTTGGTCACAAAGGCCAGCTCTCATGTGAAGGAAATTACACAAGGGCATGAGAGTCAGGAAGCAACGATCACCAGGAACAGTCTTGGAGGCTGGCCAACTCAACATTTCAAGGGCTTTCTTGATTCCCTGACTCCCTGCGTCCCACTCCTCCCTGTTCTCAATAGCTCAAATTTTTAAAAAATCAGAGCCCTGGGAAATCTTCTGAGAAAATCACCTTTTCTCTTTTTCTTAATTATTTAGTATTACAAAGTGTTAACTTGTAAAATTGCTTTGGTTAATTATCAAAGCCTGTAGTGCTTGCTGAGGAAGTTTGATCTTTGAATTCCTTGACTATCAGAAATTTTGTTGTTCTGATCCTATCAGTAAGAACAGAACACCTCTTTCTTCCCTTTCTTGCCCGGAGGATTTGAATCTTATGAGTCACTTTGACTTAGAGAAGCAGCCTCAGTTTACAGTGAAGAGGTTGAGATAAGGGGTTTTCAGGCACAATATTCTAATTAATCTTAAATTTATGTTTTCAAGGCAGTAGAGCCCCAAGGCCTGATCTACATTGAACCTATCAAGAATAGACCTGATCTACATTGAACCTATCAAGAACCACTTTATTTAGATTTTATCTAGACTTCTCCCCTAAATACTCTGACACCTTATTCCTTTTTTTTAAGACATGCTCACAATTCTTGTACTGCATTATGTCCTTTGCTGCAGCAAGTTAATAAACCAAATTTTGTTGGGTTATGGGTTTGTTCCTTGTGATCTATATCAAATGGACTTTATCAACAACTAAAATTATTTACGCTCAAATAATGAATTTCATTTCTTAGAATCGCTCATGCTTCTTGAACTTTATCATATTTTAGATACCTTGTTGGGGGTCATTTCTAGCTTTCCTCTGAATGTTTCAAAATCTATTTTCCAAATAAACTATGTTTTTGACTCAGCTTGCTTGCACTTCCTTTATTGTTACAAACTGTTCAATGATACAGGTTCCCAACACTGTTACATACCTTTGCATTTATTTATTAGTGAGTAATCATTTCCCTCTTGTCTTCCTAAGTGACTCCTTCTTTGGTACTTGAGTGTTTAATTACAGAATCATCTTCTCTGTCAATCCTTAATTGACAGCTCCAGACAAAACCAAATATTTTTCTGGTTTGTGTTCTCATAGTGTCTTGTTCATACTGCTTTCGTGGCACTTACCACATTTATAATTTTTTTCATGCTTTTCTTCTCCAACAGTCTCTGGAGAAAAGGGATTATGATCTGCTCTTCCTTGCATTCTCTGTGCCAGGCATACCTAATTACCCAAGGTTACCTGAGGTTGTGGGGACTCAGAAGACAATACCACCAAATGAAGGCCTCAGAGGCAGCCTCAGAATCAAAAGCTTTTCTCTTTTTCCTGCCCTCCTGTCTCTCAGGCCCATTATCCCCAGAAGCTGGTCATAGAAACTAGAATCCCTCTTCTCCAAGGCGGGTCATAAAAACCAGAACCCCCTTTCCCCAAAGCCAGCCATAAAACCTGAAAATATTGCTCTAATTTTCTCTCCACCTTTCTGTGTAAAACTGGCCATAAAGAAATTATCTGAACCTTTCTGTTTGTGATAGACTCCCATTTCAGAGAGGAAGGAATGCTGCTCAGAGAGGCCCAGAAGAATCTAGACAGACAGGCCTTACTCGTCTAACAGTGCTAGATCATACCCTTTTGTCCAATCATATTTCTACATGGCTGTCCATTTTCTGTAGAACCTAAGCATAAAAATGGACAATTTCCCTATATCTTTGGGTCTTCATTCTGAAGGCTCCCGTACGTACATATTAAATATACGTGTAGGTCTCTTCTCCTCATGTAAGTGATCTTCAGTAAATCTTCAGAGGTCTTGGCCTTCCGAAGGAAATGAACCAAAATGCATACGTGACAAGTAGAAAATTTAACAGACGTTTCATTTTTGCATAATGCAGCATTGACTGCCGAGCACCCTTCATGTACTTCATCAGTGCACCTGGTCTGGTGACTTTTGTAATCTGTATTAGACAACTGCCAGTTTATAGTGAGAAAATACCTAGGCACCACTATTTTGTAGGCTACTTTAATATGTATGCACACTATGTGAGGTTTTATGAACGTATTTCCTGACTGACACAAGCTTTTCTCCAGTTCCTCAAGTGAAAACAGTGATTCACTAAGACAGTATATACGGCTAGGCTAGATGCAAGGGATAACAATTTCTGCGTCATAAGGCCGGCCAGGAGAAGAATGCCGTAATCTGTAAAACCCTTCTGATTCTGGGACTAAGGCCAGCATTGCTATAATGCTCGATTGTACTCTGAATGTCCCTTTGCAAAGAACAGTGTTTCTCAAACTTTTTGTTTGACCAGACCTGCATAAAGAAATGCATTTTATACTGCCATCCTGGACACCCTTTCGCACGCCTACAAAAACACTGAAATCAAACTTGCCAGACCAGCTCCTTTACTACGCGACGTGCGCTGAGACTTTTCTACTGTGTTCCAGTCTTCTCAACGTCACCGTAAAGCGGCGGTCCCGATCTACCGCCAAACCGACTCCACAGTCCCTAGAGCAGAGCCCACGGCCCGGCGCACGCGGCTTCCTTCTCAGGAGGTCTCCGCGCTGGGCTCACGCTTCCCGCTTCTCCCTGCACCTTTTGGGCTACCCGACCGTCCTCGGCGTGTCCCGCACGTGCTTCTGACGATGCCGCCTCCCTTCCTCCCGGGCCCTTTAAGAGGGGGCAGCACAGGAAAAGGCCACCAAGTCCCGGGCACCCGCCCGGCCCGCTCCCCGGGTTCCCGGGGAAGCAGGGCGTGCGAACGCAGGGCGGGACGGCGGGGGCGGCGCCGGGGAGGGGAGCGCGCGGGGCTGCGCTTCCGGGCGCCTGCGGGGCCGCGCCTGCGCAGACGCGCCCGCGCCGCCCCGCCTCGCCTCGCCTC
>CAUYQG010277916.1:0-20541 GCA_963574415.1 Tarsius wallacei
GTTTGCTCAATCTCCTATTCTTCCTTATGTGGATCCTCTGGTTTTGTTCACTTTTGAGGCTGGACTGTGAGTTTGGGGCTGTACTTTTGCCACTTTTGAGATTTAATTGGGGGGGGAGCTGTGATTCAAAATCTATCTGCAGATCCCAGTATCCACCGACATGTGTATGGGCACCTGTAACCCACTTTCACTGCCTTACAATCTGTCTATGCAGTGGGGGTATAGGTTTGCTCCATGAAAGCAAAATGAGGTAAGAAAAAGGAAAAGAATGGAAAAAGGTAGGAGTGGGGCAAGAGGAAGGTGGCAGGAGAGAAGAGTAAGAGGGAAAACAGACAGACATACCAACTAACTAATGAAAAGTGACACAAAGACAGAAAAGAGTGAAAAACACTAAAAAACACTAAAACATTTGGACAAACACACAAACCAACAAAAACCTCCCTAGTAATGTGCTCTTACCATACACAAATAGGAAGTCTAAAGAAAAAAAATCAATAACATAACAGAAACAAAGTAAGTATGAAAACATTATCAAAAACAGAAAGAAAGAAAAAAAACAAAAATGAGCAAAACAGACAAAAAATAAAAATAATAACAAGGAACCAAACTCGCTCTGAGGTTGTTCCTGTAAGTCCAACCTCCTTTCAGCTCTGACCTCTAGCTCTCAGCACAGGTTGATAGGGTTGCTCACAGCTTGGGTCAGATGCCCCAGGCCTACTGTGGAAGGAGGGTGGATCAGATCTGGACTCACCCAACTTGCTGTCCATCAACTCTGCCACTCAGATCTGACCTGTCTGTGTCCAATCCAGCATGGGGGAGGGGCTCTGTCTCTCCCAGTGTGATGAGATTACCTTAGGTCCCAAGTTGGATGCTGGGCACAGCTGGGCAGAGCTGGGCGGGGCAATGTAGGTGTCTGTCTGGTCCTGGGACAGAGAAAATGGCTGCGGTCGGCATTTCCTCACCGGGGATGGGGCTCCTCTCTGGCTCTCCCCATCTTCTTTCTCCACTGATCACATCCAGGACTCCAGCTGATTTGCTATAACAGGTGATGGTGTGGGCCAGGCACCAGGTGATGAGAATCAGCTGGATTCGACAGACTCTTCTCAGGAGAGTTCCATGAACAGAACACAATCTTGTGTGCCGGTGGCTCCAATCTCAGGGTGGTGGGAGCTTGCAGTCACCTTCAGAGGGGAGCCCCAAGTGTGTGAACCCGAGTCTCCCCTCAGACGAACTTTTACTCACCCACCAGCACATGCTTACTCACGCAGAGTGTCTTTATGGACACTTGCTTTTGCGGAGACTCTCACAGTCCGAACTGTCCAGTCGCCATCTTGTGACTCTTCCTCCCTAAGTGTTGTTTTTAAGTCATTTAATTCTCACAGGGCTTCCTCAGTTCCTTTTTCTCTAAGTACTTAGGAAGTGCTCATTGCTCAACCCTGTGGGCTTGGAGCTACATGAAATAATTTACACTTAACCCCACCTAAGGCAATGGAAATGTGTTTAACTCACTAGATACTACCGAGATATTTCTAAAAGGTACTGTTCTGTATTAACATCTTCCTATTATAATGGGAGAAACCGCACAAAAGCTTCCCTATTCATTCTGAACAATGACTGGTGCAGAATCCAGGTTATAGCCAGGAGGGCAGAGGTATGGATTAGAGCCAAGAGCACATGGTGAACCTTTGTGGACACATTCAGTTTCTTCCATACAAAAGAGATTCTTCTCATTGTTCTCTTGAGATGGAAAATAATGAGGTGGTGAAACATGAGTGTGAGTGTGTGTGTGTGTGTGTGCACAGGCGCACAATCATGTCTCTTCTGACACCTGGATCACAAAACCTCCTCTCTTCTTCCCATTGTGGTGCCGCCACCCTGAATGAGAATAAACCCCTGATTCATCATTACAGACCTTCTGAGCTGAGCCTGACTAATAATAAATGCGAAGGCCACTTCCAGTGGTGAGGGAAAAAGGACTGAATGCTCAGATGGCAAATCTGGCCAAGGAACCGGCCTTCCCATTCCTCCCAGTTATCTCTGAGCGATTCCTCTTTCACAGGAATAATCTCACAAATGGGCTGAGAAACGCCACACAGAGGCTCTGTCTCTGCCCTTGCAAAGGAACAGTGGCAGACCAGGGCATTTTAAAGCCTTTATGTGATGCCTCCTGAGTCACACTGAATAGCTCTCAGCTGAAATTGCCAATGGATAAAAGCTCCCTTTAGAAATGGCCCTTCATAAAAAGTTTTGGAATTCTTAGGATTATCACCCTTCAGCCAAATCCCATTATGCTCCATTTCTGCCTTTGAACTACAGGGAACTACAGAGATAAAGTCATTCTGGAAAGAAGGGAGGAGAAGTTTGCTCTGGAGGGGAAGAGAATGACTTAGTGTCTTATCTTTACAAAAAAAAGATTTTTTTTTTTTGTTGTTTTTTTTTTAGCAGAGGTTTCTATGAAATGAAAGCAACTCTCAGGAGGAAAGTTCAGATGCCGCTGCGATTGGGAACTTGGCTGAGATGGCAGCCTTACCATGATGCAGGTGTGGACGACCATGCTGTCATGCACCATAAAAGCTTAGGCCAAGCTCTGAGTTACAAGATCAGGCAGTCAGCAATTAGATGGTGTTAGAAACTGTCTGTCACTAACGCCTCTCAAAGTAACCGTTAATAGTTTTTCCAGTTGTGGCTACAGCCCGTCTACTGTCCTTTTTCCCCTATTTACCATCTTATTAAGCATTTCCTTGCATTCTTCTATCTTTAGAGATTCTAATAGTCATTAATCGGGCAATTGTCACATTACTGCCAGGAAATTCACTACCAGTGTCATCAAGATGCCAGAAGAAAGAAGCGGGGGTACTGAGAGGTTAAGTGAATTGCTCAAATTCACTTAAGCCAGTAACCAGAGCAGAAGGGGATTCATTCTTCACATCTGATTCCTTGTCTGTGGTGAAGCCACAGACAAGTGTTTGTGGCCACTTTAATTTACATTTTCACTTTGAGTGATGTTGTTGCTGTCGTTTGCATGTGTTACCTGGTTTTTCCCCATTTTCCAGGTCAGTAAATATCTTACAGAGGCTTGTATAATGATCTCCAGAACAGGTGCTGTTCCCGTCACCACATTCAGGGCAAAGTACATTTTAGAAATGACGACTGATATGTACAAGTATTGCAGGAAAAATAAAATAAAATGAAACACAAAGACTTCTTCAATAAGATTTTACCTCACTGTATTGCCAAAAATATACACTAATGCAAAATTACTACCTCAAAAAAAGTGCACAGAGACTCTCTTACACACACTTGAAAGTCTGTCACACACACAAACACACATACACACAACATTCATTGTTGGCAACTGCTGTCTTGATTCTAGTTACACTGAGTTGATAGGATAAGGGAAAGATTCTGATATTAAGTTGAAACACAAAACTAGAGATTTTAATCCCCCACTCCAATGGTTTTTAATACTTTCAATAAACACACTGCAAAGAAAATCTATCTTCTGGATTTCTCCTCAGTGCTTTTTTCTTCCTTTGAAAAAAGTGATATGAATTCATGCATTTAGAGGTGGGTAATAAGTAACCATTCCCTAAGAATTATTAAATGTTATTAGACAATGAAATCTTTTAAAGAAAGAGAATGAGAAGATTTTCCACGATGCATTGCCTTTTCTGCATTTAACACCTATTTTTAATCTAGACATAAAGAACAGAAGGGTATTTCAATAATTTGAAGATGAAGATCTTCATTAAACTGAAGATGGTACCGTCCTAAGATTCCCTTAACTTCCCAGTTCTCCTGCCATACTGGTTCTCAAAATAGCTCCTCCAAAAAATTAAATAAGAATGGTGATGGGAGGAAACACAACATCAATGAGGGTACATGATCTCAAAGCAGGCAGAGTGGGGACCAAAGAGAGGCCCAAACTTTACGTACAATAACCACTTGTGTACCTAATACTGAATTGTACCTTACATCTTTACAATTAAAAAAAAAAGAAAATAATTAAATAAAACAGGTTTAGGTGGGCATGGTGGTTTATGCCTGTAATCCCAGTGCTTTGGGGGACCAAGAAGAAAAGATTGCTTGAGACCCCGAGTTTCAGACCAGCCTGGGCAACTTAGCGAGACCCCAGTTCCAAAACACATACACACACACAAACACACATCAGGTTTAAAATAAAAATTGGAATTCAACCTATTCAGTTAGGAGAAACGTTAAGTTGCTTTCATGAAAATCAATTTATTATTCTTTATGGAGAAATAAATGTGAGCCAAACACTTGTATGGGGTGTATGGGGGATATATAAGACCTAAATTAATTTAAGATATCCTGTTGACATGGCTTTTAAATCTGAGAACTAAAGATGAGTACTGGCTTACCAGTAAGCACAAAGGAGAGATGAGATGGATGGAGAGAAGAGACAGCATGTCAGAAGATCAGGAAAGAGAGAAAGAATAGCACAGGGTGGGAGACATTCAGGAAGGGTGAAGAGAATGATATTAAATCAACATTTAAAAGTGCGTCAAGAGCCAGACCAGAAACTGCTAACCATTTGACTTAGGGCTCGTTTGGGTAGGCAAGAGAGAGGGTGACCTCATCTCTTTCCATCAGTGTGCAAAACCCTTCAAGAAATCCAGAAGAATGTATAATCCATTCTTTACTTAGTATTTAAGCAATTTGAGCTTTTGCTTAGGTGGCCTTGAAGCAATATGAGCTTTGTAGAGTTAACAAAAAGATGATGATTTAAAAGTGACTTTCTTGGTCTATTCAAACTGTGACTTACGTTAACCTTGAGATGTGTCAGAAGCCACTTTCCACAAATAGACAGCAGACTTCCTGGACCATCACTGCTGTATTCTCTTCCCTTTCCACACAAACCTTGCCTTTGTATCAGATCAACCTACCTCTGCCAAGGCACTAAATCCCAAGTACTAGGTCTCCTCTAAGAGTTACTTAGTCATTCTTTGCTTAGCTGTGGCTTTGCAGAGTCTTTACTCAAAGGGGTCCCCTCTCCTTTGGTGGAGTGCTCTTTGAGAACAGGTTTGAGTCTGAAAGTTGAGTGAGGGATTATGACTTTTCCAAGACAGTGGTTGAACATACGCTTTCTTCTCATCGATTCTTGTCATATTTTTGGTTACATAAGTCAAACAATACCTCTGTTAACAGTACATCTCTCTCAGTCATAGAAACCCACGGTCCATTGCCATTGCCACAGACCCTCTGTCAAGGTGGGCTTCATGGTGTACGACGTGTGCAGTGGAACAGGGACCTCTGTCGGAAGGGTTCCTTGCTTGTTTTATCTCTCTGCTGTTGCTGTCTTAAATGTTTAGTAATTTCTTAACAAGGTATCTGCATTTTTATTTTGCACTGAGCTCTGCAGATTATGCATCTGGTTCTGCCCCATGTTTCCGAGCCTGTAGCATGCTATTACAGCCTTTCTTCCCTCTAACTTTTACCCACTATGGCTGTGAGGGTTAAGTGTGTTACCTGGTCTCTGCTGTTCTAGAATTCTATTATCCCCATTAACTGTAGGGAACTGATAGCAGCATCTCTTATAGTTCACTCTAGCCTGTATAAGACAACCACTGAGCCCTTAGCCATATGGATGCCTATTGCTGGCATAATTCCTATAGCTTTAGTGAAAAGAGTGTACTCTAAGCCTTCCCAGGGAACACAATTGGTTGGTGGGTTCTCGGGTCTAATACAGTAAATCTATTCTTGCAGGTTGCATTTCTTGGAGTCTTTTCACTCCATCCTCCATACTCTGCCAAGGCAACCAGGCATATCCACCTCTTTTATTGTAAGTCATCATTTTTATCTGAGTTTCAAGGAGTCATCCAAACAGCGTATTAGGACCAGCTCCAGGTGTCCTTGCCAGGGCATTCAATCCTAAGAACACAAAAGAATGTCCCCATATCAATAAATCTCCCTCTTCCAGCCTTCTATTCCACTCACCCCAGTCCAGAACTTTCAAGAACGATTGCAGGCATATTATCCAGTGCCTTTGAGACATCTTACCAGATCTTTTAACCCTTCTAATGAGTAATTTCTTTCTTTCCGTAATCTATATAGTACTTCCCCAGTGAGGCTGTGCTGAGACGTGTCTTTAGTTATTGGACCAGAGGCCACGAGGGCAGTGGGAACAGGTCTTGAAGAATCAGAGCACCATCTTGCCAGGCAAATCACCTCAAGTTTAGTCTAAGCATGGCCTCCAGGTGAGGAGAAGCTGCTCTACTCTAGCAAAGGGGGTACATATGCCAATCCAAAAGGTCTGTAAAAATCTGAGGGTGGTCATGATCTTCAAGTGTATCAACCCAGATGTCCCCAACCGAGGTGAAGCTTGCTGGAGCTGCAATTTCATGGTTTTTTGGGGGTTTTTTTTGTAATTCTACAATTCTCACAATCAAATCATGATTATGATTTCTAGAACAGTCTCCCACTAACTGCAGGCATGCTGGCCTCTTTCAATGTAGCCTCACATTATTGGCTTTCATACCATGCCTTCGGCTGATGGCTGGCTTACCGAAACCTGCCATTTTCCTCCTTTAGAGCTTTGATGGTAAAAATAACCCTCTCCACAGCTTTTATGATGCTCATTTCCACTACACCTATGAAATAATGAAGATAAAGCAGTCCCTTCTCCCTGTATGTGATGTACCACTGGTGAGAGTCTTAATAATTACTATTAAACACAGACCAGGCCTTATCACCACTCCAACCATGAATGGCAAGAAAAGATCCTATTCCAGAGTCACACTGAAAGAATCTGCTTGCTAGGACTACTTGCAATATCAGCTGTCTTGATGTTATCTTTCAAATCAGACCCTGAGGTCAAGATTCAAGTTTAAGTTGTGTATTTCTGAAGGGGGATACCCGGAAACATTATGGGGTATGGAGAAGTGCCTAGAGCCAATGAAAGGCACATTACCACAGGCCAGCTCCATCCCACTGGGCAACCTTGATACCCAGTGTGGGAACTGTGTCTTCTAGTTTTCCCACCTGAAGATTGAGTGAGCAGAAATATCCATCCACTCCCTGAATGCCCGTCAGGTAGTGGTTGAGTGCTGCTCCTAAGAAACTCTGTCCTATTGAAAGCAAGACCAAGGAATGGTCTCCAACTCCTGGTCTCAAGCAATCCTCTTGCCTCGGCCTCCCATAGTGCTGGGGTTACAGGTGTGAGCCACCACAACTGGCTGAAGACCAAGGAATGGATCTTGCTTGGCAACCCTAACAATACCCCACATAAGCAAGCAGTAGACAAGCCAAAGGGGTCAGAGGTAGAAGGACCAGACTTATCTCTTAAAATTATTACTTCTTATTAACTATTCTATTTTGTTTAAATACTTAACATCTTTGAGTCCAGCGTTTCTGCCTCATAAATACAGAAAACATATACATACGTTTTTTGTGCATTGTAAGGTTTAATATCATGAGACTCTCAACATCTATTTGTGAAATGAGCATATAAATGGCATTTTCTAACTGGAGAAAGGATTTGCCTTGAAACTACAATGAACTTTGAGAGACTCATTGAATTGAAGGTCACAGCATACTCTAGTCAATGACAGATAGTTTGCTAAGGTTTTATCAGTGTTTTAACTCATAAAACTGATTATAAACATTTGCTTATTTAAAAATTCAAATATTTTATTACATATACAGAAATACCTCTGAATCGCTTGCTGTATCATTTCATTTTTTTCAACAAATGTTTTTTGGCTTTATGCTGTGTGCTTGACACAGATCTAGGCCCAGGAGACAAAACATTAACTAAGGCATAAAAGATGTTTGTCTTGTGGCGTGAGTGTATATATGTGTGTGTGCGTGTGTGTGTGTGTGTGTGCGTGTGTGTATGTATGTGCGCGAGCACGTGCATGCACATGCATGTGGGTTCATGCACACATCTGTTTGATGTTTATCCAGGTCATGGAACTCTAAAATGTTACATTGCACCATATTTACTTAGAACTCAACATCCAAATGGAATAGCAAAGATGTATTCATCTGAGTTGTCCTGTTTTTCAAAAACACTATATAAAACCAAAAAACAGGGACACACTATAGTTATAATTAGGCTCTATCAGCAAGTGATTTGAGGAAAAAATGAACAAGATAGACAAAGGAGACTAAGCAACCTGAGTGACGAATGAGGATATTAAGGTTTCTGGCAGAGAACATAGGTCATATTAAACACAGAGAGGGGAGATTCATTTGGGTACACAAAAATGTGGTATTTCCATTCACTAGAACTACTCCCTGCATTTGTTCTATTACAAAGCTATTAACTTCCATGAAAATAAAATTTAGATGTGCAGGTTGGAAGAAGCTGATGGAATTAATTATGATGGTATGTGAAGAGAAAAGAGGAGGGTTTCCACAGGGCTGTAAGCATGTTAAAGAAATTGAATAGGATAGAAGAAACATCTCCATTTGGGGTTTGTAAAAGACTTGCCAGGAGCAAATATTCAGATATTTCAGGGACGGAGTAAGGTTGGTTTTCATATAGAAGTTTCTTTACATAATCTCACCTAAAGTGTAAAGTCATATTTTCTATCACTTTCCAAAAATTTTTTGGACGTTTCCAACAGGACACCTTCCCTGTGGGATTTGTGAACAGGGTGTGGGAAATTTTTCTGATGAAATGATCCCACAGGATCATGCTTCACCATGAAATAAAAATAAACCCTCTCAGCGGCCTTCAATCAAACAAGAAAAAAAATGAAGCAAAAAACATGTGACACAAAGCATTATAGATAGCTCTCAGATTTCTCAAAACGAACTCTAAACTCATCAAGGGGCAACATCTGAATGCTGATGATGAGAATTCATCTCCACACACTCACCAGCTGTCCCGCCTCAGTTCTCCTTGTTTATTGTGTGTTTGCCAGAAAGACAGATCAACTAATCATAAACAGTGGAGGAAATGGTGGTTTAAAAGCAATAAAGTTAAAAAAAATCATGAAAAGAGGATGGAAATCAAAAGATGAATGTTTATAATATAGTGCAAAGCAGGGGGTAATACAGGCAGACTGGATCAGACACAGGACAATGAGAGTAACTTTATTAAAGTCTTCAAAAAGTCTTTGGGGCCTTGCATACAGAAGTCACCAGAGGCCTAACTGTGTTATACGTCATGACTCTAGGAAGTCAGTCTCGCACCAGTAGGCTGTGGCTTATTAAAAACAGACACTGGCCCAGTTGTCATGCTATTTAGCTGAGGGTGCATAAAACGCCAATGTGATACACAAAAGATGAACGCTGAAAACGGGAAAACAAAAATGCTTGAATCATACCATGTACACTGGAATCCCTAGCTCCAGATAATGTTAATTCTGCAAGTACTTTCTAAAGGTGAATTTAATTTTCATAATTTAATAAGATACATAAAACCTTAATAACATACAAGAATGTCCAAGCATTCCACAGTGCAAACGTCAAGCATAAGCAAAAATTACTCAAGGTTTTAGGATGGTCTCCAAACCTTAGAACAAACACCCCATGAGACCTTTAATGTCATTACAAAGTAAAGGAGTTTAAGTTTATAAGTTCTCATCTGAAACACCCTAACACAGTGAAGTACGTGCTGGTTGATTTATCCCTTCTGGAAGAATGAAAGGTTGCGTTGGACCTGGTGAGATTTTAACCTGTGATCTTAGAGAATCTTCCAGAGCTTCAAACCTGAAGTTTGATGTGTAACCTACTGGTTTAAAGGGACCTACATATTAGTACTGGAGAGTCTGACATAGTGGGTGAGTACATCAGACATCAGAAAGAGCAATTTAGTCAGCAAGACACCTGTATTCCCTGTTCTAATCATAAAAAAAGACGATCTTTCCAAGAGCTACCACAAGGAGGATTTTGATAGGCACTGAGTGAAAGTGAGTCATGGTGTTGGGATTTCCCTTTATGGAGCTTCAGCCTCAGTTTAGAAAAAGGTCCCAATTATTTCTGAGAATGTAATGCCTTATTTTACTAGTAAAATATTTGAGGTGTTACGCTACGCTCAAATTGTCTAAGATATTGTTGAATAGACATCATATTTTAGTTCAAAATGCAATGCTTGTGTGGATCCTGATTTAGTTAATATTCCTTGGTATCCCGGATCATTATTACATGGATTAAGGCAGACACGTTGCATTCCCCTAAACACAACTTTGCCTGCTAATGACCTGCTGTTGCGTTGGTTCTTACTAAGGAGAGCTTTTGTGGGTGCATTCTCTGCTCCAGCTACCAGTCCATACTACTCACCCGCTGAGAGGCCAAAATCCCAGCGAGAAAATCCTTTTCTCGCTGCTGTTTTTGAACCAAGTCTTCCTGAATATAGTCCTTTTTTCACACTCTATGTGTATATTTTTATTTGTGGAAGGGAGAGAGAGAAGGAAAGACAAAGACAAACAGGGGAGAATAGATATTCTCAGAGGATAAATGACAAGAACAATGTTTTCGGATTGTGATATAAATCTCAGTATCCATTCTTCTGACTATTTGCAGGCTGAATTTTACTTTTTTGGCTCTTACTATCAGTTTCTGCCTAAATGATTCGATTGGCCTTGGCGTTCATCCAATTTGGTTTGTAAAATAGCTAAAGCAAGTAGAAAGTTTTAAAATTCTAAATATTTTTCTTTTTTTTTTTTTTCAAAATTTTCTTATGCTGGCTTTGATCTTGGTTTTCATTTTCTTTCCTTATCAGTCTTCTTTCTTTTTTACCATCCCATTCCCTCCGCAAGAAAATATATCTATTTTTTAAAAATGGCTTCTGTATGGCTATTAATACCAGAAGTTAAAAAAATCAAAAAACAATAGCTAACGTATAAAATGTCCTTTCATTTCACCAGCTACAAGGACTTAAGAATGAGCCTCAAAAGAGAACAGTCATACATTTAACACATTTACATTGAACACATCTATACAATTCACTGAAATAACATTTTTTGGTAGAAGCTGCTATTTTGCATCTTGACGGATTTAACTCCCTAGTGACAAGTCTTACCACTTAAAATGTATTCTGAGGGATAAATCATTTCCTCTTATGCCTGTGACTGCATGTTGTTCACTGTGCTTAAGGTTACCAATTAAACACACGATGTCCAGTTAAAACTGAGTTCCAGATACAGAATAACTTTTTAGTATGTCTCGTATTACACAGGCCATACTTACAGTAAAAATTTGTATTTGTAATCTGAAATGAGCATTTAACTGGTGTCTTGTATTTTACTTGCTAAATCTGGTCACCCTAATTGTGCTTAAAGATAAAATAAAAAGGCTGACCTGAAATGTGAGCAGTACTTTTGATAGTGCACGGTTTTTTCAGTTTTCAACCATTATTCGAAAAAACTGTTGCTTGAGACCTTAATTTTAAAAATTGTTTTCTAGCTCTAGATACCTATCTCGGATAACCTCCCACCTATGGGTGTTTCTTCTGTAAATCTTAAATACTTTGATATTAAAGGTTGTTATCGAATGATATATCCATGTCTGTTGGCCCTTGTGGTAAAACAGAAATTTGCATTTTGATAGTTCCAGGCCAGACATAGCTGTAGTCATAGTAAAATGTTTTAGGATTACAAAATTTCTGGCTTTCTCAAAATATCTCCTTGGCTCTTCTATCACTAGCAAAATGATAATTTTGTTGGAAAGGGGAGGGGGTTTGTCTCAAATCCAAAAGCCATGAATAGACACAAACCTCAGAAAAGTGCTGAAACTGGGAATTAGAAGCCTATTCACTGCAGTTTTTATCTTTACTCTTCCCAGGATGTTGGCTTCGGTCTTTTCCTTATCGACTCTTCTTGGCTGTTCACTACACAGATAAAATGGTGGCACACCAAAGTTCTGACTTCAAACATTCGGTTGTGTTCACAATCAGAGCTCTCACTGCAATTAAATTCTAATTCCCTGGGAGTAAAAATTATCACTGGCCGTACTTAGAACAGGTAAACAACTGTGTGCTAATAAGCCATTGTCAAGGGTTGGTGTCATTTATTATATGTTTGGCTGACGGTGGCTCCATTCTTGGATGGGAACAGTACCTACAGAATAGACCAGCCACTAGTGTGTGAGCTAGAAAGACACCCAACTAGGTGAGAAGCGAGAGAAGGTTTATAAGTAAAAGAAAAATGCAGATAAATTCTAAGGTATAGGGTGAGGTTTGGCTTGGGTAGGTTGATGAAGCGTTTTAATGAGGGTCCAGCAAACACGGGATGCAGAGAAAATCAAGAAAAACTTAGCCTTACACCAGAAATCTTAGAGAGACCACATATTTGAATAGTTAGCAATGGCAATATTTTAAACACTTCTTTTCCAATGTTTGATTTTAATGCCAACCTGAAATCTCAATTTAAATGATTTTATAATTATGAGCAAAACAAATCCACAAATATGTAGTGAATAATTAATATTAAAAAGATCCAATGCTAAATGTTCTGAAGTATGTTTTTCAAAATGGGTGAGGGAGGAAGGTACTGCATTTTTGTATTTTTTGATTCAGATATTTGTTCATGTTCATTGATTCGAAAATTGTGTTTGTTCAACACAACATGTTAGTTTCCTTTAATAATTTAATGAAAGTTTCCTGTAATAATTTTTAGAGGAAAAAGTAGCTATGACCTCATTAGTTTGTCTAGATGTAAAACACGGTATTTTTTATTTCACTAAACTTTCATGGACATTTTTGGTATTTCTAGATTAGTAGCATGTGAAGTTACAATTTAAAATCATACAGAGTTTGCTGTCTCCAATGCCTTGCTGATTCTTATAGGAGCTTTTAGTAATAATAGCCAAAGGCAACTATAGCAGTTAAAGGAAAGGGATAGAATTGAATTTTTAAGGTGAGATGATGCTAACTACTCTTGAAAATAAATGCTGGGCTTGTAGAGGCAAGTCAAATATATTTAATGATAACGATGTGCCAGACATTATTCTAGTCACTTCTCAAAACAATGCTTTCAGGTAGCTGCTAATATCATTCTAATTTCTCAGCTGGGGAAACTGAGGCAAAGAGATTCAGAGATTTTTCCAAGGACACACGTCCTGCAGTGGTGAAGCCAGGGTTGAATTCCAGGGCAGCCTAGATCTGTGGTCTTTGGTCCTAACCCCTACCACAGCCTCTAATGTAACTAGTACATTAGCACATTGATTAATTAATAAACAGGATATTGAAAAAAAAAGCTAAATATCAATGTAGTTGTTCACACTCCAAAATAATCCTTAGGCTTATTTATTTTAAATGTTTGATGTATTTATGTCTCTGACACACTTATCCTTTCATGTTCTTTTACTTTTTTTTTTTTTTAGTTGGAGTCTGAAGTTCACCGCCACCACAGCCTCGACCTGCTGGGCTCCTGTGATCCTTCTGCCTCAGTCTTCCAAGTAGCCCAAACTATAGGCGCACGCTACCACGCCTGGCTAATTTTTTTATTTATTGTAGAAACGAGGTCTCACCATGTTGCCCAGGCTGGTCTCGAACCTGCGGGCTCAGGCAATCCTCTTGCCTCAGCCTCCCAAAGTGCTGGAATTACAGGCTTGAGCCACCACACCTGGCCTGTTCTTTAACTTTTAAATAAATACTTACTATATTAAAATAAAGTATAGCACCCCTATGTTCTGTAAACAGAAAATAATCCCAATAGAACATATTCAAAATCATTATTAAGATACCATACAAGGAAAAGTTATAAATAATTTTTAAAGTTTTTATAAACATTTACTTAAAATAAACATCAGAGGTACATTATTGTAGCAGGCTAATAACGTGGTTATAAAAGTTGTTTTCTCAATTTGATTTCTCCTTAATTAAGGGCTGGAAATATTTATTCTAATAAAAGTATCTGATATATGACTTGGAGATTCTTTCTAACATAAAAAATTATACTGCCTGACACTGTTCCAAGAAATAATCACTTTAATAATGATAGGAAAAAAATTCTGGTTATTAAAAATAACATAAAATAGAAGTGTTCTTTATTTTGGCAAGAGTCTCAAAATCATCAATTATATTTCAAATTCCCTTTAAGTTGTAAAACTATCTTGGAATAAGTTTATCTGTATTATTATACAATTTCTATAAACGGAAAACCACCTCTCTCCCTCCCCTAAGCTTTAATAAAACAGGCAAATATACATCTCAATGGCAGATTAAGGCTTTTTTTTGTGGCTAAGCCTAATTAAAATGGCAACATTCCAATGGTTTCTTTACCAACGAGCAAGGACATCTGTAAGGGATAAAAAGATATCAAGCATTTTGATGCATTTGTTTCTAGTGTAAAATGTGGCAACAGAAAACAGGGATTGATACTGGCTAAGCTACAAGCAACATTTGAGCTAGATGTTTAGAAAGAATACAGGAAATCAAAGCAACAAAGTGAATTTTGATTGGAGGTGGTTGTTTTGCCTACTATTTCTGCCTGTTTTCAGTAGCATAAACTTCTCTAAATTGTGTGACAGCATATTCTAATCCTCTCCCTTAAGAAATTTTTTATCTAAGTGAAGTTCTACAGGAAAGAAGCTGGTTTAACTTTAATTAACCCAACATTTGTCAAACTCACTGACCTTGAAATACCTTTTTCTTTCCTTTCCAGCATCAATACATTCACCTTTGAGCACCATTTAGGAAATATTGCTCTGGCTATTTTAGAATATTGTCTTAGTCTGTCTGCGCTGGTGTAACAAAAAGCCACAGACTGGGTAACTCATAAATAACAGAAATGGATGTCCCAGTTCTGGAAGCTGGGAAGTCAAGCCACAGGCAGGGTCCAGTCCCCACCTTCAAGATGGTGCCTTATAACTACATCCTCCAGAGGAAACAAACATAATGTCCTTACCTGGCAGAGAAGCAGAAGAACAAGAGAAGTGGAAGCTCTCTGAAATCTCTTTTATAAGGGCATTAATTAATTTATTCATAAGGGTGGAGCCCTCAGGACTTAATCACTTCCCCCAAACCCTGACCTGTTAATACCACCACAGCGAGGATTAAGTTTCAACACATGAATTTGGGAAGACATTCAGGCCACAGGAAATATCATTACTAAGCCTCAGATGCTTTAAGTCCTTTTTTTGTTTCTTGACATTATTTCACAGTGGCCACACATATTCTATACATCAAGGTGCTGATCCAAGTTAGGAAGGATAAAGAGGAAGGCAGTGAAAGGGAAAATATAATTTTCCTGCCCTTCAGAGGAAATCTTGTGGCACTGACAAAAGCTGCCATACTGATTCGTGTAAATTCCCCTTCCCAGTTCTCCAGTAATTGTCTGAAATCATTTTTTGGCACCAGATTATGCTACCTTCAGATTCATTCATAACTATCTTAATACCTAGCAATTCATCTAAGATAGCAATGTGTCTAAAACAAGGCATCTACCAAGGAATATTTGCTGACTTAAATTTAAAAACTTAGATTTCCTCCTCTCATTTATTTTCATTCTATAGCTCCTAAACCCTTGGAATTTTATCAGTTGAAAATTGACCTTGACTTTTTCTTTATTTTTTCTTTATTAGTAGTATTATTATTATTTTTACTTTGTGTTCATGGTGGCCATTGGCTACAGGTGAACTAACAATGATTTAAAGTAGTGAACAGATTCTCAACTATACACATGAGACAGGCAGTACACATAAGTCAAGCATTTTAAAATTCTTACTTTGATTCGTACACATACTAGAACTAAGAATACTAACTGTACTTTTACTGATGCTTTTGTTCATTTTTATATCTCACTTTTCAGAGGATGAGAATATTTTTTCAAATGACTCTGTCTACATGGTGCATACATTTTTCTTCTAATCTCCTCATTGTAAAATACCAAGGATATTAAATTATGGGACAAAGATATGGAAATGCTGGGGGCATCTTCCTTGAGAGCAAATATTTCAGATGAACAAACTTTCACTTAGCAGAAATATCTCCAAGCAGGTGTTTGTTTTTCTCAAGTTACATTATTCACCTGTCATGGGGCACAAAATGAACAGACAGAAGGTTGTAAGTGCAGGACTGGGAAAAGGATCTCTTTCACTCAGGGTGTAGCTTGCGCCCTCAGCTGGTTAAATTCTGTTCTGACATGCAGATAAAGACTTCTTTAATGCAGTCATTTTTGTTGTTGTTTTTGTAGAAACTTTTATTCTACACATCCTTCTCTAAGCACAACCAGCCTTCTTTCAAAGGACAAATTTATTCCACAACATAATCATCTAAAATTTGTCACCTGATTTTTACTTGCACTTGATTTTTTTAATAAATGTGTTTTTAACAGTTGAAATAGTTAAAATAGTCTGAAATTTTCTAATAATTCTGGCCTTGAATCAGATTATCAGGACAAACTTCTAAGCTTCAATTAAGCACTGGAAGTAAAAAAAATACATACTTATTACTCTATAACAAAGTCTTTTGAGTGTCTGCCAGGTTATTAGTAGTAATAGTTATAATCAGTTATTCAAACATTTTAACTTTAAAATTTCAAAAAATTTCCATCCTAATATTTAAAATTTGGTTATGGTTTTTAAAATTTAGGCATGTATTTTTTTTTCTTATTCTGACTTTCACATAGAGTTTTATTAATTTGGTATGCAAAATTACAATGCAATAGAATTTTTTTGCATCGACATTGATATACTAAGATAGAATGAGTAAGTTTTTGTTTAAGAAACCAAAGACTGCTCTAAGTATATCAAGCAGGAAGGGATTTAATATAGGAGATTCGGGTTCTAAATATGCACTGGCGTCTGTCTATTTTTCTTCTTTTCTCTTCTAAAAGGTATTAGCAAGGGCAGTGATGGTTACCTGTGGGAGGATGGTTCTTGGAGCAGGGAGTTGGGGGAGTCTGATGACAACCCCTAATGACAGTTTGCACAAGGTTTACATAAGGACAACATGTTAGATACAGGACTGCACAAGCATCCCAGAAGCTGTCAATCATGGCAGCCTATAGGAAGCTGATGTGTTGGTGCAAGGCAGTAGGTACAGTAAGTGCAGTCTGGCAGGCCCAGGGATTGGTTACACTGAGGACATTGGGCAAATAAGCCAATGTACTGAGAATGAGCCCTGCGGTGTTAGACTGAAACTGGAGTTATCAGCATAAACACATAGTTTGATAGATGGATAGATCGTAGACAGTAGACAGACATGCAAAAACACAGACATAAAGATATGTGTGTGTGTGAATATGTGTATGGGTTATATAAGCAAATTCATACATACACATACCTCCTACCTCTGTCAGTAAGAGATACCGAGATGCAACCACACTCCTGTAGCAATGAGCTCGCCCAGAACCCAAATCTTGGCTTCTAGATACAGTAGAACTCTTCATGTCAATGAACCAGGGCTTCTGGAAAAATGGCAGCTTCCAGGGATGAATTTGAAAAAATACGGTATGTACCTGGAAGTAATGATGCATATAAATGAGTAATGCAATACTCAAAGAATGAAAGAGTTGGGGGAGGTAAATCAAAGAAACAAAAATAAACACTGCTTGGAGGAGTCCCCACTGGTCAAATCTAAGAAGATCAAGCATCAGAATGAATATGAGAAAAATGGTTGCCACAGGATGGCATCGAAATCCATGGAGCTATGTGAATAAATAAGTAGGGGGGAAAAAAACTGTCCTTCCAAAAATGACAAGTAAATATAGAAGGAATGACTGATTGAATTAGAAAAAAAAATCACCATTTTGCAATTATCACAATACTAATTCAGATAAGAAATATCAGTGAATACTAAAACTGTTGGGTGAAAGTGGAATGAGAGGAGGAATCAATCTAATCTCAATCATTTCCACATAAGATATTTATTATTTACAAAGTAAACAAAATGAACCCTTACAGCGGAAATATCTGATATTTGTAATTTTAATCTATTGATCAAAATTTGTTCAATGGGACAAAGCACCATTGTGTGCTACCAGGTAGGATGTAATATGATAAATGACATCACTTCTGTCCTATTCCTGCCCAAAACATATGAAATGGGTCTAATCGTGACCAAACATCAGACAAATCCAATTGAGAAACATTCTACAAAATTGTTGCCCTCTAGTCTTCAGAAACATCAGTGTCACAGAAATGAAAGACGGAGGTCCTGGCTCCAGATCGAAAGAGACTAGAGAGACAACCAGACGCGATGCATAGTTCTTGGGCGTAAAACACGTTAATGGGGATATAAAGCTTAAAAGGGATTTCTAGGTGAAGAGTAGATAGGGGTTGGTTCTGTGATTTTTGCAACATTCTGAAACTTTGAAACTATTTCAAAATAAAAATTTGAAACAGAAAGCACTAGAATGATAATGACCAAAGTCAAGTGGGAATGCTGTTAATTCTCAAATTGCAACTGGCATTCAGAGTTGGAAAGTTGCGGGAATTTCGTGAAATTGCCACCGATGACCCAGAAATGAGGTGGGTGATTCAAAACTAAACACAGAGTCTGTTGCAAAATTCCACACGTTAAAAGACTCAAGCGTCTGTCAACGATTGCCAGAGAAACAAGAACATAGCTTTTGATTCTGTTGTTGTTGTTGTTGTTGTTGTTTTGAGTTGGAGTCTCACTCAGTCACCCAGACTGGAGTGCAGTGGCTGCTCCCGGCCACCGCAGCCTCGACCTGCTGGGCTCAGGTGATCCTTCCCTCTCAGCCTTCCGAGTAGCTTGAACTACATGCGCGCGCTACCACGCCCGGATAATTTTTGATTTATTGTAGAGATGAGGTCTCGCCAAGTTGCCCAGGCGGGTCTCGAACCCGCGGGCTCAGGCAATCCACCCACCTCGGCCTCCCAAGGCACGGGATTACAGGCTGAGCCACCAAATCGGGCCTCTCCTGTTGTTGATTCTCATTCTGCTGGCAAGGGCTTTTGGGAAATGTAGTTCCAAGACATACAGCCTCTGTGTGTAGAGAAAGTGAATGATGCCATCAGATAATCTGGGACACAGAGCATGGCAGGCCAATTCAGTTAACAGAAAGGTAACTGTTTTGTGCTGTTGATTAAGCAGCATAGGCTTGCAGCTTGAAGGCAAACCCCTTCACTTTATTTGCCAAATTTGCACATTCATCTATTGTTCAGGAAGTGTTTATTTTGTGCACTTTTAAATGGCAGGCACAATTACAGGTGGTGGGGACGCTCTGGCACACACGGGAGAGAAAGTTTTGACCTTCCCGTTTAGAGCTCTTACTGCACCTAGGAAGACAATAAGCAAGTTAGTAAACAAAAAAACACCAGATCCAGACAGGGACTATGAATCAACTCTATATGGTCATGGGACAGAATACCAGAGGATAAGGATGAGAAGGACCTCCTCACATGAGGCCCGGGAGGAACAGCATTCTGGCAGATGGAGTTGCAGATGCAAGAACACAGAAGCGGGAAGAGTGCAGAGGCAGATGCAAAGAAAGATGTCAGGCTGAGGAGATTTGGATATATGAGTTTTTATTTTATTTTTTTTTTGAGTCAGAATCTCATTCTGTCACCCAGGCTGGAGTTCAGTGGCATGCTCACGGCCACCGCAGTCTCCACCTGCTGGGCTCAGGCGATCCTTCTGCTTCAACCTTCCAAGTAGCTGGAACTACAGGTGTACACCACCACACCCAGATAATTTTTTGATATATGAGTATTTCTTTTTTTTTTTAAGCTGGGCTCAGGCGATCCTTCAGCCTCAGCCTTCCAAGTAGCTGGAACTACAGGCACGTGCTATGACACCTGGCTTACTTTTTAAAAAATGTTTTATTATAGAGACAAACTCTTATCAAGTTGCCCAGGCTTGTCTCAAACCCCTGAGCTAGGCAATCCTCTCGCCTTGGCCTCCCAAAGTGCTGGGATGACAGGCATATGAGTATTTCTAAGTACAACATAAAGTAAAACAGCAAAGAAATAACATGATGGGACGTATGTTTTAAAAATAGAATTCTGGCAACTTTCTAGACAAGTGGGCATAAGGAGTTGGGACAAGGGTACAACCAGGGAACAAATAGGTTATTTTGTAAGACTCAATGAAAAGTGATGATGAACTACAGGGCTACAGGTAAGTAAGGAGATGGGGGGTATGTCTTGGAGGTAGA
The DNA here is from genome assembly GCA_963574415.1 of Tarsius wallacei. Classification (NCBI taxonomy): domain Eukaryota; kingdom Metazoa; phylum Chordata; class Mammalia; order Primates; family Tarsiidae; genus Tarsius; species Tarsius wallacei. The sequence goes on from CAUYQG010277916.1 coordinate 20,037, forward strand.
CCTGGCACAACCCTCCTTTCTATCCTGTATTACGTAAGTAATGTTTAGTTGCTTGGTGGGTTTGGTAGCTCAGAAAACATTCTGTGTGCTTCACCATGGATAAAGCCCTTAAACAGAACACTTAAAGGTTAAGGCTAACGTAAGAAACAATTGTTTTGTCTATCCAGAATTCCGTCACCACCTTTTAATCATAGAACCCAATCGCAGTTTACTTTTGTTTCCATTCCTTTACTTTCACGTTCCCATAACACAAAGCCCTCGTGTAACCATCAGCCACCCTATCTCATCCACACCAACGGGTGGTCACTTGATCCAGACCACTCTGTTCAGAATTTCCTCTCCCAGGTGCTATAGGAGCTCTGGACCTTTCTTGGGTCAGGAGAGCGATATCACTTTTCTTTGTATGAGTTTTGCAGTGCTGTGTTCTTCCAACAAGTGCCTTCCACTTCTGCTCATCCAGATTCCATTCTGTTACTTTTGACTGGAGTCCTTACTGATGCAGTGA
>CAUYQG010277923.1:0-10269 GCA_963574415.1 Tarsius wallacei
AGAAACAACAGATGTTGGCAAGGCTGTAGAGAAAAGTGAACACTTATACACTGTTGGTGAGAATGTAAATTAGTTCAGCTCCTGTAAAAAGCAGTTGGGGATTTCTCAACAAACCAAAAATAGAATCACCATTTGACCCGACAAGCCCGTTAATGGGTACATGTCCAAAGGAAATTAAATTGGTTACCAAAAAGACACCTGTAGTTGTATTTTATTACACCTCTAGTCACAATATGAAAAATATGGAACTAATCTAGGTACCCATGAATGATGAACTGAATAAAGAACATGTGGAACATACACACCAAGGAATATTATGCAGTCATTTAAAAAAATCATTACTTTTGCAGCAATGTGGATGCAGCTGGAGGCCATTATTCTAAGTGAATTAACACAGTATTCTAAGTGAATTAATGCAGAAATAGAAAATCAAATACAGTATGTTCTCATTTATAAGTGGGAGCTCAACACTGCATATACACAGATATAAGGATGAGAACAACAGATGCTAGGGACACATAAAGTAGGGAGATGAGGAAGGAAGGAAGCATTGAAAAACTACCTATTGGGTATTATGTTCACTATCTGGTTGACAAATTCAATAAAAACCCAAACCTTTCATCATGTAATATGTTCATGTATCAAACCTGCACATGTACCCCCGAATCTAAAATTAAAAAAATAAAAAGCAAAATGCAAAAAATAAATAAATAAAATTAATGGATTGAAAGATAGTAATGTACATGAATGTTGATGGTCTTTATTGATGTAAAACTATCACCCCATTTTATTATTATCTCTCACATGTATGGAATTGAGTCTGTCAGTTGGCTGGGACCTCAACTGGAGCCACTGGCTTCCTACACAGGGTCTCTTGACAGTCCATGAATTTATTTATAGCATAGCAGCCTCAGACTTCTGAGGTGGTAGCAGCTCATGATGCCAAAGGAAGTTGTCCCAGGAGGCTCATGTGGTAGCTGAATTGTTTTTAATAACCTAGTCACTGAAGTCGCAAAGTGTCATTTCACCATAGTCGTGAGCCCTCCTTGATTCAAGAAGAAGAAACATAGACACTACCTTTCAGTGGAGAAGTGTCAATGTTACATTGCAAGAAGCATGCATGTACTAGAGATCGTATTGTGGCCATTTTGAAAAACATAATTTCCCACACTTATTATTTAAAAAGAAAATGCTAAAGCCAGAAGGAAAAATTAAGAGTCATAAGTTATTTTCTTCTGATGAGGGAAATTGGGGGCAGGTTTTGAAACTATTTTACTTTTTAAATTAGTTGTACATATTATTTTGGTGATTTCTTATATGTTAAAAAAAGAACCTAGGATTCCTCTAAATGAGTACATAAAGCTTTAGACATTCCAGGGATATACGGTTGGTTTATGTCAGAGTCATCAAAGTTCTGCATCTCACTTTACACTCCACATAGGCATCACAGCTTAAACACCACCAGCCTAAAAAGACATCAGTTATTTGGAGCAGTCTTCTTATGTGACAGTAAGAACCAGAGATATTTGTTGTATCCACCACAAAATGGCCAAGCCCCCTAGTATGTGAATAACACTGAATCAGACATATAGGCAACCAATGATTGAACCCCCTGATCAATAAAAGTTTAGTTACAAAAACTCTAAGAAAATATACTAAGAATTTGTTCTTTGAGATATTTCCAAAGGTAATACTGAACCTTTGAATCCTTAAACCAATGGAATCACCAATGTTCTTAGAGATCATTTCATTATTCAAAAATTTTATTTGCTGATTTTTTTCCCGCAAAAAAAGGCATTACACTGGACAGGGCAAAATGTTAAATGAGGTGGCTACAGTGGAAATTAGGAGGGTTCTGGGGTCCCTGCTCAAACAACAGGGATCCAGCATCAAAGCCAGTTTAATTAGTAGTTTTTGTTTTGTTCTGACAACTTTTTTAATATCTATTAAACAGAAACACCTGCTGATAGACTTCAATTCTCCTCTTTGGGAATGTTTTGCTTTTATCCCTGCCCTGTTCCAACACAGTGGAAATATTATAAATAATTAATGGATTTCAGTATCTTCCAAGACTACAGATGGTAGACATGAGAGGGAGGTCTCAAGTCCTGTAATCGTGCCCAAAAGTCTAGAAAAGTCCCACTCCCCAACTTTTTATAAGGAACATCCCAGAACAACTGTCTCTGATTTAAATTCACATAGTATAGGTGGTCGCAGCACACTGAGGGGCTGAAACTGGGAAGGAATTGTGAAATGCTGCAATGGGAGAAGGGGCTTTCCTCTCTTTTAAATTAACTTTTTCATAGTTCTTGTTCTAGAACTAAGATGAAGGTGTCCACTTCTGGCTTCTATATCATGATATCATGACCAAGGTTTCTCAGAATCCTATGAATCAGATAGTTCTTTTGCCTTTTTATAAGTTTTCCAGGGCTACTGCAAAAGAAATCCAAGTTCTAGGATCAGAAAATAGGAGGTCCCTTTTAGAGAATGGACTAGAAGTATACAAATACACTTGTACACACTTTATAGCCAAATAACCCAAGTTCTACACTTCACATAATCCTGAGTAAATTATTTGATTTCTACAAGCCTGAATTTCCAGCTCTATGACACATAAAAAATATCATCGTTGGTGCTTTTGCTGTATTGTATCTAACACTGTGGCCTGCATTAATCAATTCTCTCTGCACCTCAGATTCCTTTTTCCACACATAAAATTACAGTTTTGATTTCTAAAAATCCTTCCAGTTATAAAATTGGCTGTGAAAATAAATTAATCATTCTGAGATTTGGATGCAAGGAACTATTGTATGAAAGAGGAAGGAAGTTTAGTTTCAGAAAGATTCCAGAAACAATTGACTTTGTCCTGGGGTGTTGGGAAAGTGAAATTTGGTGGAAATAAGTGAAGGGAACGGGTTTCCTTCCATTGTCCTCTGGAGAAAGCTACAGACATTGGACAGTTGTCCTAGCTGTATCTTTTAGGGCCCTCTTACTATTAGCTTAAGTAATATTTCTGGGGTGGAGCCAAATGGGGAAGAAATCTACGTTGTGGTTGTTTTGTGACAAGTATTTCTTGAAGATTATCACAAACTCCTCTAATGTTTCCTGAACATAGGCTTTTCTCATTTCCTCATACCTCTACTCAAAGCTGCATTTTCTTACTTTTTATGCTCTTTTTTCCTTTTAAGGATGCCCATGGGATCCTTGCTCTGGCCAAGATGGTGTAATAGGAGTCAGATTGACTCTCCACATGATGCAATTTTTAAAAAGGCAATAAATGTAAAATAGTAGTTTTCAAGATATTGGTCATCAAGAACCAAAAGAGAGTGCTATCTTAGAGATAAGAAACGTGATTGTCTCAGATTACTGCAAGAGAGTATCCAGGTCACAGCATAAGGAGGTGGAGCCTGGGTAGAACCTGGTTGGACATCTTGAGTTGAAGAGAAGGAGCTGAGAGTCTGGGGAAAAACCAAGGCAGCAGCTAGTGTCCACCAGACAGAATATCAAAGAGAAACTTACACAGAAAAAAAAAGTTATGAATACTTGCAGAGGAATTTCTTTGGTTGTTCATCATGTGAGAATACATGTGTGAAAACTCCAAGGCTGGAGAAAGAACAGTCTAAGAGGATTAGAGGGAACAGTGCCCAGTAGTCATACTGGGCTGGGAATAGTACCTGTTTCCATCTGCCAAATGAGAAACTCATATTCTATGTATAGAATAAGTATACGGGTCTGTCTCCATTCATGGGGAATAATTAAGTCCAGGCAAGATGCTGCTCTGGTCCCACCTAATAAATCCTAAAAGCCACTACCAAAAGTGTCAAACTGTTTCCAAATAATCTAGCTGCTTACCAAAACAAAGTTCAGAAATATTTATAGAATGCAAAAATACCCAGCACCCAAAAAAATAAAATTCACACTGTCTGACATCTAATCATAGAACCAGAAAATATAACCCTTCATGAGGAGAAAAGTCAACCAATGAAAACTAACTCATAATAGCACAAGTGTTACAATTAGTAAACAAGGATATTAAAATGGTTATTATACTTGAAAATGCTAGCCGGGCTCGGTGGCTCAGCCTGTAATCCCGCGCCTTGGGAGGCTGAGGTGAGTGGATTGCCTGAGCCCGCAGGTTCGAGACCCGCCTGGGCAACTTGGAGAGACCTCATCTCTACAAATAAATCAAAAAATTAGCCGGGCGTGGTAGTGCATGCCTGTAGTTCCAGCTAATTGGAAGGCTGAGGCGGATCGCCAGAGCCCAGAAGGTCGAGGCTGAGGTGGCCGGGAGCGGCCACTGCACTCCAGTCTGGGTGACAGAGTGAGACTCCAACTCAAAAAAAAAAAAAAGAAAAAGAAAAGAAAAGAAAATGCTTACATAACTAAAAGCAAGCAGGAAGATTCTGAAAGGTGGAAAGGATGTAGGGACTTGAGGAGCAATATGGGGGTGAGTTTCCTTCCTGGGTTTTCTTTTTGTCTTTGATGCATCTCAGCTCTGGAGAAGCCTTCAATCCCGAACTGCAAACAAGCACAAAGTTTCAAAACAAGCTTCTTCTCCCTAGTAAAAGGACTGGGAAAAAATTAGCCTAACAAAATAGAAAACTTTTAAATAATACTTACTTTATTCCAGTCAAACACCAATGGAAAAATCACTGACATTCCCTCCTCACTGTGGTTTCAGTGGAGTCTAGCTGGTAGTTGGTCATCCAGCTCCCACTCAGAAAAAAGTGGTGCCACTCCAATCCCCCACCAGGATGGTGCTGGCCTGAATAAATAGGAAACTGGGCTTATTATCCATGCATCCATAACAAGGAAGTACAAGTTGGGGCTTCATTTTCTCCAGGCAGTTGTCAATAGGGCCCAATGAGAAGCCTAACTTCCACACACTTATTTGCATTGAGGCAGGTCAGTCAGCGCTTCTCTTTTGCCAGAGTAATGTCAGCAGGGAACTAAACATTCACTCTTCAACCTGGACATATGCACTGGGAACTAAACATTCACTCCTCAACCTGGACATATGCACTATCTCTAACAGGATGGCTTCCTGTTAAAAGAAGAAGGGGGAAAAAAAGACTGAATAGGATCCAGACATACCATAATCAAACGTCTAAAAACTAAAGACATTCTTTAAAGAAGTTAGTTTTTCCAATAGGGGACAAAGACTATTCAAATGACATCAGATTTCTCATCTAAAACCACGGAAGCCAGAAGGAAGTTGCACAGGAGTCACGTTTTTCAACTGCTGAAAGAAAAAAGTCAGCACTGAACTATAGCAACTGAAACTACTCTTCAGCAATGAAGGAGGAAATAAAGTCATACCCACAAAAAAGAAAACTATGAGAATTATTTTGCCAGCAGACCTACCCATAAAAAGTTACTGAAGGAAGGTTTCTACACAAGTAAGAAATAACAGAGACTTGAACTCAAGAAAAGAAGAAAGAACAATGGAATGCAAAAAAGTATATGGGTAAATAGACAATCCTTTTTCTCATGAGTTTTTTAGACTGCATTTGATGAATGAAGCAAAAATGATAATATCATCTGATGTGGTATTCAATGTGTATAGAGGAGAAACTAAAAACAATTATGTTTTAAAAGCGAGGATTACAAAAGGAACTAAATGTAAATAAAGATTTTACACATCACTCAAAGTAGTAAAATGTACACAGAATACAGGTAGGTTGTGAAATGTCACACACTTATAGATTAATAAAATAGAAAACTTTTGGATAATACCCTACTCTAGCCAAATGCCAATGGAAAAACCACTCACATTCCTTATTAAAAAAAAAAAACTATACAATAATGTATTAAAAACACTGGAGATAAATAAAAATGGAATTCTAAAACAAAACTCAAGTAACTCAAAAGAAGTCAATAAAAAGTAGTGAGAGGAACAAAAAATAGAATGAATAAATAGACAACAAATAGTAAAATAGCAAACTTAAGCACTAACATTAAAAAACAAAACTGCATTCCAGGTGACCATAAAAAAATAAGTAGAGATATAGATGTTGTAAATAAAAGACATCAAAAACTTTTAAAGTTGAAAATTACAATGTCTGAGAAGAAAAAAACACATAGACTATATCTAGTGGCAGATTGCAAATGAAAAGATTATCGAAGTGAAGACATAAAAATAGAAAATATCTATTAAAAACACAGAGAAAAAAATAAGCTAAGTCCAATCAAGCAAGTCCAATCAAGCAATTTCAAACAATCTAATAAACGTATAATTGAAGTCTTTTGGGAAAGGCTCACAAAAATAGCTGATGAAGTAATAACTAAAAATTTTCCAAACTTGATGAAAAACTATAAACCCACAACTTCAAGGAAGATCAACAAATCCCAAGAATATAAACATGAGAAAAATTAAATCAGGGTGCATCATAATCAAATTTCTCAAAAAACAGTAACAAACTAAAAATTTACGTTTTACCTCAATGGAAATAAATTAGAGAAAATTATCTAGAAATACTCTTTCCTGGGTTTCTAGATAAATTAAATAATAGATTTCTTAAAAACTCACAGATTAAAGAAAAAATGAAGGAAAATTAGGAAGTATTTTGAATGGAATAAAAATAAAAATGAGAAACATACCAAATCTTATGGGATATATCTAGAGTAGCCCTAAAAAAAAAATTTCAAAAAAACTAGATGAATCACTTATATTAGAAAAAAATAAAGTCCTCAAATTAATAATCATCACTTCCATCTTAAGATACTACAATAAGAAGGATAAATGAAACACTATGTAAGCAGAAGAAAAATAATAAAAATTGGAACAAAAGTCAATGAAAGGTATGAATTCAGATACTTAAGTAGCACAATAAGTCTTAAGACAAATAAAAAATGAATCAATGGCAGACATTTCCTGGTGAAACTACAGAATACAATAGAAAAAAGGGTAAATTACAACTGCTACTATAAAGTATTGTGATAAATGTTTTCCTAAAAAAGAAATAACAATTATATTGCTAATATATATTTTTATAAGCAATAATAGATGTCAGAAGACAAAAGACTAACATTTCCAAAAGAGTGTAGAAATAACTGTCAAAATAGATTTCGACAGGCAACTAAATAATAATTCAAAACCAAAGTGCATGCAGTCTTCGATCCATCTAGAGTTGATTTTTGCATATGGTGATAGGTAGGGTCTGGTTTCATTCTTCTGCATGTGGTCAGCCAGTTTTCACAGCACCATTGGCTAAATAAGTTCTCTTCTTCCCAGTGGTTGTTATTGATGGCTTTGTCAAAGATGAGTTGGTTGAGAGACCAAGTTTTGGCTTCTGGATTGTCTAATTTGTTCCATTGGTCTATATTCCTCTTCTTGTACTAATACCAGGCTATTTTGATTATTGTAGCCTTGTAGTAAAGTTTAAAGTCTGGGGCTGTGATACCTTCCACTTTCTTTTGCCGAGGATTGTTTTGGCTGTGAGTGCTCTTTTTTGTTTTCATATGAATTTCTGTATTGTCGTTTCTAGGTCTGAGAAGAATGATGTTGGTAATTTGATGGGTATTGCATTGAATGTGTAGATTGCCTTGGATAGGAAGGACATCTTGACAGTATTGATTCTTTCAAGCCATGAGTCTGGAATGTTTTTCCATTTGTTTGTGTTCTCTTTGATTTGTTTGTGTCCCTTTTAATTGTTTGTTGAGCAGTTTTATAGTTCTTGTTGTAAAGGTCTTTCACTTCTCTGGTTAGGAAGATGCCAAGGTACTTTTTTTTTTCTCTCTCTCTCTTTTTTGTGGCTATTGTGAATAAGATTATGCTTTTTATTTGGTTCTGTGCCTGTTTGTTACTGGTGTATAGAAGTGCGACTGTCTTTTGCACATGGATTTTATACCCTGAAACTTTATCAAAGTCACTTATTAGTGCAAGGAAGTTTTTGGCAGACTCCCTTGAGTTTTAAAGGTATAGGATCATAAGAATCTTAGAAGAAAATGCAGGAGATATCCTTATGCACATTGAACCAATTCTTGATAATAACCGCAAAAGCATATGCCATAATCGATAAGATAGACAAGTGGGATCTCATCAAACTGAAAAGCTTTTGCACAACAAAAGAAACCATCTAGAGAGTGGGAAGACAACCCACAGAATGGGAAAAAATATTTGCTAACTGTATATTCAATAAAGGCCTAACATCCAGAATCTACAAAAGAGTCAAAAAGAAAGAAACAAATAGCCCTATTAAAAAGCGAACAAAAGACATGAATAGACAATTCTCAAAAACATGATGGAATCTTATACAGTCATAAAGAAGAACAAAATCATGAATTTTGCAGCAAATTGGATGAGCTTTGAGTACATCATACTCAGTGATCTATCACAGAAGGGAAGAACCAATACCACATGTTCTCACTCATAAGTGGATGCTGAACTTTTATCACAATACTACAAGAGAGGGATTGGCAGTAGTGGGACACTGCCAGCGGTGAAGGAAGGCAAGTAACATCACTAAGCATACCTGATCTTTAGTGGTGTTACTTGCCCTGGGGAAGTGAGGACCCGTCGGAGGTCCAAACTTTACCTGCACGTAGACTACTTATGTATCTAATTCTGACTTGTATCTTAAATCATTATAATAAAATAATGTAATAAAAATGAAAATACAGCATGTTTGGTATATCAGGTGTCAAAATAAAGATACTTGATTTTTGTTCAGTCTATTTTAAAAAGTGTAAAACAAAAACATTTTCAGAAATATAAAATCTGGAAGTGTTAACAATTTATAAGTCTTTAATGAAATAACTGTATAAGAGATAAGCTTTCATGAGAAGGAAATTAAGCCCAGGAGGAAGAAGTAGAATGCAGGAAGCAATAAGAAAAAACAGTGGTAAATACAGGGAGAAGCGTAAATAGATTTTGAGAAAATTTTCTAAAAAGAAAGATAATGATGACTAAACTTCAGAGGGTATTTCAGAGAAGAAAAGATATTAATTTTAACTTTCTTTAGACTAAGTATACATGCTTAAAATGGAAAGGCAACCACCAGAAGAATAAAAATCATATGAATGACTTCCAAACCACAGAAATAAAAAGGGAATTTTAGAGTGTCATTCATTCTAATAGAAATCAGAAAAAGAGATGCAGGTAGATTATGGGGAAAGGGTCACAGAGTCAATGTTAGTCTGAGCAGTCAGGGAAAGTTTCACTCAAGAAAGAGAAATTTGGTGGCGATTTTAATGACAAAAAATCACAGGACTGTGCAAACCTGAAAAAGGAACAAACATTGGAGGCAAAGTTCTATATGTCTGTAAGAGCTACAGTGAAAGACGTAAGAAAAGAATTAGCTTGATTGTTTGTGGGACAAGAGGCTCGTACAGGGAAAGAATGTGTAGAAAGGATTTCAGAAAAGCAGGCAAGGACAGATAAAATACATTAGGATCTTGAAGAAATCAAAACTATTTTTACTAAGACACAATCTGCAAGATTTGGTAGAGGAGGTGGCATGAGGATCACGTGACAAGGCAAAAACTGGAGATGAGTTGCTCCCAGGCAGAGGGAAAAACGGGAAACAAGTTCTTAAGGTCAGCTACATCCATGTCCTGGAGGACACTCAGGGCCACTGAGATCCAAAAGATGCTCTGAATACTCTGGCAGATCACCCTTCTCTCCATGATTCTGTCTCATTTTTGGACTTCCAAGTCCAAGGTCTCTGGTTATTCTACATGCCTTGTAAGTGTTTGCCCAGCCCCAAATTCCCTGGTGTGGAGATCAGGAAAAAAAAAAAGCCTCGTTTTCTCTTTCCAAAACTAAATGTTAAATATCATCTTCAAGGCTGACTCCCACCACATTTCCTAGAATAGCCTTCTTGACTACTTCAGAGTTTCTAATTGTTTTTTACTCTTCTTTCTCCAACCTCCCCAACTCAGGTTCTATTTCATTATTTGTGTGTGTGTGTCAATTTTGCCACATAGTATTCCAACATAAATCTTTTATACAGAATTATAAACATTTTAAAGAATTAAGTGGCATCCAATCCAAGGAAGAGTGAATTCTCCATTTAAACATCAATATATGTGAAGAATGACCAAGGTCTCCAAAAGTAACATCCTTGTAGAGGATATAAGCTTCAGAAAAGTCCTTGTCTGCTTAGAATCTGCAGTCATCAAATCGAATCATAGAATATTCAAGCTACAAGCAATCTTAGTAATATGAGGTCCACCAATTATGTTCTCAAACTCATCCTAGAAAAAGTGCTGCATATCTCATTGCTGAATATCCCTATGGTCACCTTTGAAGTACTCCCCTTGGGAAGC
>CAUYQG010277924.1:0-22958 GCA_963574415.1 Tarsius wallacei
TTGGGAGGAAAGGAGTGGAGGGCTCTAGGAAGCCAGCACAGGGGAGGGGAATAGGAAAGAATCTTAGAGGCCCCTACAGACCCAGGGGGCAGCTGGAAGGTGCCAGATTCCTGGGGAGGGAGGAGGCAATGAAAGGGAAGACTGGCTCTAATGGCAGGCGTTTCAGTGCCCAGCTGACTTCTGCTTCACTGTTTCAATTACAGAGGCTTACTCCTTATATGTCAATGGTTGAGATTAGAAATTGACCACACATTGCAAGTCCTAAAAATGATACACATAAATTTCTTCCAGAGGCTGCTGTGCAGGCCAATTTGGTTTGCTATATTAGTCTTCAGAGTTGTCGTAGTTAAGTCAAATGATGTCTATTAAAAAAAACAAAAATGAGAGGAACTTATGAATAACAATTGGCAATATTAATCAAAATAGCTAGTTTTAAAAGTGAGAAGGGTAGAAAATTTTTCACAAAACCTCTAGAGCTGCACTAGAGGTCTGATGCAATAGGTAGCCACAGGCCACAGGTGGCCACTTTCATTTAAATTAAATTTAAATTCACTTTCTTAGTCTCACTAACTATATCTCAAGTATTCAGCATCACATGTGGCTAGTGGCTACTGGATAGGTCAAAGCAGATTAAAGAATGTTTTCATTATGACAGAGTTCTACTGGATACACTTAAAAATTTTTGCTATTGTTTTATGGAAGGCTATACCAAGTATTAAAATGTAACTGTGTCCAATTTGAGTCACTTCTGAAATATTGAGGGGGAACCAGAATCATGGAAAGAGTCACTAATTCAACAAGTATTCATCAGGTACCAACAATATGCTAGGTGAAATTGTATAGGACTCAATGGAATGACGTGAGTGTGTTTAGTGATTAAGAAATACTAACATGGATTTGCATGCCTTTTAGTTGTTTTCCATCTTTGCTGAGTACTAAAACTAGAGGACATCATGAATTTACAGCAGGACAGATTCCCAAGTCTCTTCTAGGAATGGCCCTAGGACTAAATACTGTAAGTAGGCTTGTGTGACCCTTGGCAGACCCTGTTCCTTTTCCCTGCCTTCTCATCTGCCTGCACCCTTTGCTGCCTGTACTTCCTGGAGGTGACAGGAAGTGTCAGCCCGCTCCACCTCCCCCACACTGTGGAATTCTTTTACCCTTTGCTTTCAAATACAGCTCTTCTCTGGAATCGGCCTGCACTCTCCAAGAAGCCCATGAGAACAGACCACCAGTCAATCTGATAAGAATCAGTGGTGGTTAACTATGGGTATGAGTATATTAATATTCTACTTCCTTCCCAGTGCATTGTATAACAAGGGCTTTCTTAGAGCTTTACCTAAATGATGACATTTTATTCTGATGGTGAAATGCCAGATGCTATAGTCAGTCAGTTGGGAAAATATTTGGAGGCATTACAAATCACCTACTGATGGCTAACATTAAAAACAAAATACAAAGGGCACGTTCATTTTACAGACCAATACTCAGTAGAATAGAGTGGTTGTAGACTTTCTGTCCCTCAAATATAAGATCAACATCCCCAAGAAGATTGGGAACAGATCTTGTAAGACAAAAATAATATTTGTGATGCTTTCCCGGCTCAGGGATTGGAGGATTCCAAGTCTACCTTTTTGAACAGTAGGCAATAATTCATCCAGCCACTGACTTTAAGATATGAGGGAGGACCTTAAAAAATCTGGAATTTATTTATTTAAAAATTGTGTATTTATTCTTACATGTTTAAACTTCAGTCACCTTCAAAGTACTCTCTGTTGGATGCTACACACCTATCAAGATGCTTTCTCTACTGCTCATAACAGTTTTTTTAACTCGTCAATTTTGATGCCTTTTAGTGTTTCTGCCAGTTTTTGTTTCTTCTCTTCCACATTGGCAAACACGTTTCCCTTTGACGACTTTTTTCATCCAGGGAAACAAATAAAAGTCGTTCAGGTAAATAGGGAGCGTGGGTCACCCTGGGGCTCATGCCGTTTTTTGTCAAAAACTGCTGAACATTTAGTGCAGTTTGGAGAGATGAGTTGTCACGGTGGAAGAATTAGCCACTTGTTTGCCACCGCTTGGACGTTTCTTCCACAAATCGTGGTGCGACTTTCTCAAAACTTCCAGATAAAACTTTGGTTGATCATTTTAACTGGAGAACAAATTCCAAATGCACTACGAAGCACCTGCCCTCCAAAAGATAATTCCGGGGTTTTGGGGGGCCCCTCGCATACTTGCTGAATAGGAGTAGTAGAAAGCACATTAAATCTGTCTAATGTGTCTTTGTGTCTATGTGTCTTTGACACATAAAATCTAAATTTCTTTGGTTATTACAGAATTCAGGGAGTCTCACTTTCCTCTTTAAAGAGAGATCTCTCAAATGGACACAAAAATCCACCTCACTGATTGTGAGAGATATCAATTAAGAGTGATGATTGTGACTACAATATCATTACTCTCCTTAGTTTTACTATTTCCCAATACCGCTCCCATCTCAGCTACAAAGGTTTGCAGAACCAATGCAGAAAGTCTTCTACGTACAAACCTTCAAGTGGCAGACTTTGAAAGACGTGAACGTGCGTTTGCGTGATTTGAGGAGACTGTTCGTTTTTGAGGCACAGGACCCAGAGGTAGAATGGTACATGAAGGTTGCAGCAGCCATGTAAATGCAATCCAGTGCTACTGAGTCATCTATGATGAGAAAAAAAAGAGCTACCACCCGGACATCACTGAATCATTTTTTTCAAGAGCAGGGACAGAACTGAACCCAGCAAGGAACCGGAACCTGTGCCATCAGTGTCAGGCATGAGTAAAATTGCAGCCTGCCCTCTTTCTTCTACTGCTGACGATTCTTCAGCTCTATCCGCCATCTCCAACCTCCTCACCTTCCTTCAGTCAGTAATTCTTCTTACCTGTTCATTCAATGCCAGCCCCTGTATGCCAGTTGTACTGTACTACTGTACTTTTCAAGGTACTCTATTATAAGATTAAATGTGTTTTCTTTATTTTTTTTGTATTTGTTGTGTATTATTTGTATGCAAAGTATTATAAACCTATTACAGTACAGTACTCTATAGCCAGTTGTGGTAGTTGGCTACCTAGGCTAACTTTGTTGGACCTATGAACAAATGGGACTTACGAACACAGTCTTGGAACAGAATGCATTCATATGTAGGAGACTGACTGTAGTAAGAAATGGCGTTTATGTATTGCCAGTCGTGCTCCAGACCCCGTCCTGATTTGTTTATATGCATTATCTCACGAAATCCTAGGATGTATTAGCAATTGGTACCCTACCCCCGTTTTACAGATGAATACTGAAGTTTAAGGTAGATGGGCTAGCTCACACTGGGTCACCTTTGGATGAAGCCTATGGCTGGCTGCCTCCAAAGCCAACACTCTTGCCTGCTACAATGCACCAACTCCTGCTAGCCTGCCTCATCGGCACTCCTCCCCAACCATGGCAGTGTTACATAAAAGTGCAGCTATGTTGTGCTTTGAGAACTGGCCTAGGAGGAGAGCAAATGACCATCAAATGGTGGCTGGAGGGAAATACTCTCTTCTAACAGCTACAGTGAGTTTGAATAAATAGTTATATAAAAATAGGTTCTTTAGTCCTAGAGTGAGAGCATCATTGATTGTGCTTAGGAATATATATGTAATATAGCCATTATCTGTTTGGCTTACATATTTTTCTAGGTAGATACACATATTCTTAGACACATTTCTTTTTCATTCAAAAACCATTGTCTGACTTTTAACTTGTTTAGGCAAAACAGCAGAAAAATACACACCAATGATTCTCAATTAATTCTGACAAGGACTATGTCATGGGATTTCATGATGAGCATTTTGATTTACACCTCATTTTTCTCTTTCTTGGTCTGGAACCACTAGTGTTTTGTTTGTTTGTTAGCTTGCTTGCTTGATTTGTCGTTGTTGCTTTTATCTCTCTAATTCTCCTCTCGCTCTATTTATGCTTTTCTATATTACAAGTAATTTTACCTTTTGAATATTCCTCTATCTATACATTTTTGCTGCTGGATTCCATCTCTTTTCCTGACCAAATTTTCTGATCACAAAAGCTAATGTCTTATATAGACATTTAAATCCCATTTGGGAATTGAGGTATTGTGATGGTTTCTCAACATCTATTCAGATTATCTACCTAAACCTAGCATGGTAGTCATACACCTCTTGTCATGGGCATGTGGATCAATTGTAGCCAATGAGATATTAGAAGTTTCATGGAGGTTTCTAGAAAAAAAAAAGTCCTCCTTTCGGAGACATTATGTCTGTATGGACATTGTCAAGTCAGGCGCTACCATGCCCAGCTAATTTTTTGATTTTGTTGTAGAGAAGAGGTCTCTCGGTTTTGCCCAGTCTGGTCTCGAACCCGCGGACTCAGGCAATTCTCTTACCTTGGCCTCCCAAAATGCTGGGATTGCAGGCTTGAGTCACTGTTCCCCGACCAGGAATTATTTAAAAGAAAAAGCACATTGATATACTTCTTCAATTCATTGGTCAATAGGAATTGGGAGCAACTCTGATGACAAGACTGAAAGATTCTTGAAGGTTTCCCTTAATGGTGAGTGTATTTTTAGTCTGCTTGGGCTGCTATAACAAAATACCCCTAAAGGGGCAACACAGACAACAGGAATTTATTTTCTCACACTTCTGAAAGCCAGAAGTCCAAGCTCAAGGTGCCAACAGTGTTGTTTCTGGTGTGGCCTCTTTTCCTGCTTTGTAGTTGACATGTCCTTTCTGTGCCTTCACATGGCCTCTCCTAAGTGCATGCAGAGGAGAGGAGGTTCTCAAGTCTCCCCCTTCTTATAGGAACACCATTCCGGTTGGACTAAGGCCCCACCCCTATGGCCTCATTTAGCCCTAATTGCCTCCTGAAGTCTCTACGTCCAAATACATTGGGGGTTAGGACTTCGGCATATACACTGGGATGGGTTGGGGGGGCACAATTCACTCCATAACAGTGAGAAAGAAGTTTTTAGAAACAAAATAATTCAGTCTTGCAGACTTTTTCTACCATAATGTCAGACAAAAATAAGAACATTCAATTATTTGTTCAGTCACAAGATTTTTATCCACTCCTCTTGTTTTTTCCTCTCAAGTGTCCGTTCTGGAAAAATGTATCTTCCAGCATTTTTAAAGGAACACTCAGAAGTAATGTCTTAAAATCTTCAGTGAATGTTAACCAAACCCAGTTATTCAGTGATTACCAGAGGGTAAGCTAGTCAGTTGGAAATGCCCACTCTCAGCAAATGCATGACATTTGTAATTGAAATTTATTTGTACCTCCAACTGCCAATGTCAAATGCCAACCCCAAAAGTGAAATCAGCTTATATTTGCAATGGGCCACTTTGGCTACACTTTGCCCTTTATTTGAAATAGAATTATTAAAAATAATATTAATAGAACTTGTGCTGTGATTGTATATGATTCTTTTTAAGTCTGCTTTGTTGTTTTGCATGTTTAAGAAGGAAGATGGTTTGCCTCTGCCCCACCCCACCCTTTCCTGTGCAACTCTTTGTGAAACGTTTTTACTCCTGTATGGGTCAGTGTATGAAAAGCAAAGAACAAATAACAACCCTTCCCTCATTCTGAGACCCTTTGAATCTTAGCTGTAATATTTGTAGGTCATTGATTTATACAAAGCCAAATTGTTTACGTAGGTCAGGGTAGTACCTAGATGGGTGAAGGTAGAATGCCGAGGAAGAAAGAAGCTCAAAATGCAGAAGATTGAGTTAGAGTTCTGCCACTAACATTTTTTTTTTTTTTTTAGTTGGAGTCTCACTCTGTCGCCCAGGCAGGACTGCCATGGCACGCTCATGGCCACCTCAGCGTTGACCTGCTGGACTCCAGTGAACCTTCCGCCTCAGCCTTCCAAATAACCGGAATCATAGGTGTGCGCTACCACACCCAACTATTTTTAAAATTTATTCTAGAATTGAGGTCTTGCCAAGTTGCCCAGGCTGGTCTCAAACCTGTGGGCTCAGGAAATCCCCTCACCTCAGTCTCCCAAAGTGCTGGGATTACAGGCGTGAGCCACTGCACGCGGCCTGCCACTAACATTTACTGGCTGTGTGAACTTGGCAGTACTTAGCTTAAGTGGCTATGTGATCAGCTTAGGTGTGATTAGCTAAGACTCTAAGCTAATCCTCAGTGATCCCAACCCTGATACTCACACCTTGGCATGGTCTTCTCCCTTATCTTACCACCCAGGGTCTGTGTAATAATAGAATAATACAGAAGGGATTCGATGTCACTTCTGAGATTAAGTTATTGCCTTAGTCCATGTGGGGCTGTTATAATAATACCACAGACTGGGTAATTTTTAATGAACAGGAATTTATTGGCTCACGGTTTTAGAGACTGGAAAGTCTGAGATTGAGGGGTTGGCGTCTAGAGAGGTCCTCATCTTCTTCGTCAGTCATCCATGGCAGGAAGTGAGAGGCGGAAAGGGGGCAAGAGAAGAGAGCAAGAGGGGGCTGAACTCATCCTTTCGGAAGGAGCTCACTCCTGAGATAATAGCATTAATCCATTCATTTGAGCAGTGATCCCATGATCCAAGCAACTCTCATTAGGCACCACCTCCCAACTCCACCACACTGAGGATCATGTTTCCAACACATGAACTTTGGGGGATACTTTCAAACTATAGCAGTTATAAGACACTGAGCTCTCTCACCCCCTTCTGTCTCATATTCTTTCTCATTATTAACTCTGGGGAAAGCCAGAAGCCCAAACGATGAAGAACCAAAGTCTTCTTTCTTTTCTTCTTTTTCTTTCTTTTTTTTTTGAGTCTTAGTCTCCCTCTGTTGCCCAGGCTGAAGTGCAGTGGCACGCTCACGGCCACTGCAGCCTCAACGGGCTGGGCTCCGGCGATCCTTCCACCTCAGCCTTCCAAGTAGCTGAAACTACAGGCGCGTGCTACCATGCCCAACTAATTTTTTTAAATTTATTCGTTGTAGAGATGAGGTCTCGCCAAGTTGCCCAGGCTGGTCTTGAACCCCTGGACTCAGGCAATCAACTAGCCTCCGTCTCCCAAAGTGCTGGGATTACAGGCATGGGCCACCGCACCCAGCCAGAACCAAAGCCTTCTAAAAACCCCATGATTTAATGTGGATCCCCTGGCCCCAGTCGTACCTTCAATGACTTCAGCCTCACAAGGGACCCTGAGCCAGATCATCCAGCTTCACTGCATCCAGACTCCTGAACCTCAGAAACTTTGTGAGATAATATATGTCTGTTGTTTTAAGTTGTTAAGTTGCTAAGTTTTCTTACTTAGCAATTTTGCAAATAAATTTGGAATAATAGCTTTGTACCAATCATATTGTGAGGTTGAGAAAACACTTGGTAAACCATCAAGAACTGGAAGAAAATATCTAGAACAGTACTATCCAAAAAAGCTCTATGTAGTGATGGAAATATTCTATCTATACTGCCCTGTATGGCCCTACTGACTGTTGTGTGGCTAGTGTAAAATGAGAAATCAAATTTTAAATTTTATTTAATTTTAATTAATTTACATTTAAATAGTTATAGATGGCTAAAGGTGGCCATTCTTGACAAAGTAGGTCTAGTGACTTTCTAAAATAACAAGCAAATAGACAAACAAATGACTATTCCAAAACTGGGTCAACGAAAACACAATACATAAGAACCATGGGTGGGCTTGTTTTCTTTCCCAATTGTGACTTTTCTAAGGGAAGACTTGTGTTATTTATGAGCTCCAGAAATGGTAAATTGAGTCAAGTGGAGCAATTATTTCCTTCCTTATTTCAGAAAGAACAGTGCATTTTAAGGCTGAGGTGAAAGGATTACCTGAGCCCAGCAGGTCGAGGCTGCAGTGGCCAGGAGTGTGCCACTGCCCTCCAGCCTGGGTGACAGAGGAAAACTCCACCTCAAAACAAACAAAAAACAAAAAACAAACAAAAAATGCATTTTGTAAAATTGTTTGTCTTTTCTGAAACTTCAGTTAGATTTCTTTTTGCGTGTACATGTGCAATTTATCGGACATGAAATTGTGGATTCAATGACTGTCTCGCCCAACTGGCTGTTTGCATGACGAGCTGGAGAGGCATGCAGTGAACCAACTGTGCCCATAGTTTCCTTAACCACACCGGGTACTGCTGACTCATCCACCAGGTAAGTGAGAGAGTTAAAACCTGAGGGTTTCTTGGCACCACTGTATTCAGTGATGTCATCTGGGAAATAGGCAATTCAAAATGCAGAAAGACTTGCAGTAAGTTACTTGCAATTATAGCTAAGCTTGACTAGAGACAGACTTTAGTGTAGATGAAATTGTACGTTAGGGCTTGTAGGGTGTCATGTATTTCATGCTGTTAGCAGAATAGGGAGGTTGACCTGGATTTTCTTATTCTTTTTCTAAATGATTTATGTTGAACTGTGCTCTGTAATAAAGCTAATTGTCGCTTCAATGTTGATGGTATCCCTAATATCAGTTTCTCCATCATGTCAGGTCATGCTTTAATCCTCAAACTTGCAGTCACAGTATTGCAAGAAACCACAGCTGCTTCAGACGTCCATCAAGATGGCATGAAGGGGAACCGGTTATCCCCATCCTCAGAAAAGAGGAAAATTGCATCCTCACTCCACACCACACTATGACAAACATTTTTTCTTGATGAATTAAAGACGTACAGCTACAAGACCCATTGTCAAAAGACTTAGAAGAAAACAATTTATCTGGTACTATGGAAGGATCTACCATATAAAACAAATAGTTTAAAAAAGGAAAGAAAAGATTGACAAATTCAATCACATAAAAATCAAGAACCTCTGTTAATGAAAAGATACCATTAAAATATGAAAATACACAGACTGGGAGAATTGTCATTTAGTAAGCATAATTGAATCTTACAAATCTATAAGATTAAATAGAAAAATACGCCTCGGCCAAGCAGGAACCTGCTGTGCTGGGCCCACTGGCTGCAAAAGAAAAAAAAAAAAGATGAAGAAGAACAAGCAAAGTTTTGGTAGAAAAATGGGAAAAATCATGAATCCGTATCTCAGGAAGAGGAAATACGAATGGTGATTGTACAATAAGTGGACTGATTGGTGCCTCCCCCCAAAATATGTTCATGTCCCAATCACCAGACCCTACGAATAACACTTTTTTGGGAAAAAGGGGTCTTTGCAGATGTCATTAAATTAAGAATCTTGAAATGAGAACATCCTGAATTATCCAAGTGGGTCCTAAATCTAATGACAAATATCATTATAAGAGACTTTAGGGGAGGGACACATGGAGGAGAAGACCACCTGGTATGCAGCCACAATCCAAGGAATGCCTGGAGCCACAGAAGCTGGAAACGGGAAGGAAGGATCCCCCCAGAAAGACTTCAGAGGGGGTACAGCCCTGCCAACACCTTGATTTTGGACTTCTGGTCTCCAGAAATGTAAGAGAATATTTATGTAGTCATTCATTCATTCATTCATTGAGTCAGAGACTGACTGTTGCCCAGGCCAGCTGTGCACTGGCAGAATCATGACTCAGTGCAACCTTGACCTTGTGGGCTCAGGTGATCCTTCCACCTCAGCCTCCCGAGTAGCGGGGACTGCAGGTACATGTCACCACGCCCACCTAACTTTTATATTTTGATTTTTACAGAGACAAGGTATTGCTATGTTGCCTAGGCTCATCTCAAACTTCTAGGCTCAAGCAATCCTCTCACCTAAGCCTCCAAAAGTGCTAGGATTACCGGTGTGAGCCACCACACCTGGCCAATTTTCGTTATTTTAAGCCTCCTAGTTTGTGGTAATTTGTTACAGCAGCCCTAAGAACCTAATACAGTATATAAGAAGAGAAAATCAATTTCACTAGTTATTAGAGAAATGAAAGTTAAAACCTCAACGTAATATCCTTTTACACAAACCATACTGGCAAAAAATCAAGATGTCTGATCATATCAGAGGTGGTAAGGATATGGATTAACAGAAACACTTATGCAATAATGGTAGGATTGTAAGTTGGTGCAATTACTGTTTTTAAAAAATAGAGACAGGGTCTTATTTTGTTATCCAGGCTGGAGTGCGGCATGATCATAGCTTCCTGCAGCCTCAAACTCCTGGGGCTCAAGGGATTCTCTTGTCTTAGCTTCTCAGAAAATGCCCAGCTTGGAAAACAGTTTGCCTTGTAAAGATGAACCTGCACACATTTTATAATCCAGCAATTCTATTATTTGAGTAATATATCCAAGAAGAACTCTAAAACATGTATACCAGGAAATATCTGTAAGAAAATTCGTAGCAGCATTGTTTATGATAACAAAAAACTGGAAGATACGCAAGTATGCAGCAACAGGAGAATGAATAATTTACACCACATTCAACTATGAAATTGACACAGGAAAAATGAATGTACTATTGTTACATGTAACAATATGACTGATTCTAGAACTAATATAATATAGAGGGAGAAATGCAAATTGCAGATAATGTGCTGGAAACCAGCACAACTAAACAGTATGCTGCATAGGGGAATATATGTAAGATGTAGCACTTTTATTTTTTACAAGGGTAGTGAATACTTGAGCAGAGGAGGGTGGTGGATGGGATGTGGAGATATACTCAGGTAGGGGAAACTTCTGGTCCTGAGATTGGGAAAGGCTTTCCGATGGCTTATATTTGTTTTGTGCTTAACTTAAAGATATTTTACATAAGTTACTTTAAAAATATATCACTGTTAAAAATAGCTAATACCAAAAGAAAACAAAAATAAAGAAAAGGAGAATGCTGGGAAATTGGACAGGGTCCCATAGAGATGATCTATAACCCGAAAGCTGTCAGTGTGTCTGTCACTTTAATACCCTATTGACAAGTCTTTGTAGAAATGGAGGGTACAAGAATGGATATAACCTCGGGTACAGAAATGGGAAGGAAAAACACTCTGCACATGTGTTGAAGTGAGCATAGCTGTTATAGTGGATAGTAGAGAAATGGGCTATAGATCAGAGGAAGGAAATAGGGCTGCTGAGATAAAAGTCTGATCCATCACAAAAAAGCTTCCCTAGATGCTTAAAATCACAAGAGTTGCTTTGAGTAAAGATGAGTTAGTGGAAGAAGGGGGCAAGGCCACCAAGTGCTCTTAGGGAAAAAAGCAGAAGTTTTGAGAGTGCACGGCTGGAATACCTAGGTGGGCCTTTTAGCTAGTGTGCAGATGGATGTCACCTAGTAACCTGACTTTTGTGCACCGTTCAATTTCTTACCTGTGTACTTAGGTCTTTAGTACCAAACCCCAGGGCCTGGAGAGGTTGGCACATTCACTGACTGGCCGTGGGAAACGATCCTATTTGAAGTGTGCCATCTGTTTCCAGCTGGGAGCCAAACTGATACAAGCAGGGCTATTAATTATCTCTCTCAAACCAGCTGTTGGCAATTGTGGGCGTGGTCGCTTGCAGTGATTGCCATCCACTCTCTGCCTAGATTCCTTGTAAACAAAGGTGTCTCTAAAGCTGCAGCAATTCTCAGATGCAGTCTCAGAGCAACAGCATAAGCATTACCTGGAAACTTGTTAGAAATACAAACATTCGAGCCACACCCAAGACCTACTGAATCCGAAACTTAGGGGGTGGGGACCAGAGTCTGCTTTAATTG
Source organism: Tarsius wallacei (assembly GCA_963574415.1). Lineage (NCBI taxonomy): Eukaryota > Metazoa > Chordata > Mammalia > Primates > Tarsiidae > Tarsius > Tarsius wallacei. The sequence continues at coordinate 11,636 of CAUYQG010277924.1, forward strand.
CATGAGAACCATTAGTATGAGGGAGTCCCAAGGGTTAGTGCGGCATCCTGATACTGGGAGTACCTGGATGTTTAACAAAGCCTGAAGGGAGGCGAGGAGGGAGGGGTTCCTAGCACCCAGGAAGAAAACATCAGATTCTGCTGCCTTGAGAAAGCAGTGACAGCGCCATTGAAGGGCGCAGCCAATCTCACATAAATTCACAGGGGAGAAAATATGGAAATAAATACCTTGTCCTCCATCGTCTCGATCGCTCATGTGGCCTCCACAGGAAAGCAAGAGAGGGCAAGGAGACTTATTGCTAGGATCCATACAGCTTGGTCTCTGGGGCACAGAATGGAGTGCAGAAGGGTGGCAGGTGGAGGGGCAAGGGAAAGATGTGAGGTCCCTTACGTTCCCTGTCTTTCCCTTTGCAGCCCTCACTGCAAGATGGAGAGTTGAGGTGAGGTGATGGCACCAGAGACAGGCATCACTGATTCTGAGTTCTTGTCCCAGATTCTGCCATCCTGCTGGGAAATAGCACCACCTGAGTTGGATGAATGAGATTTATGGAATTCTCTAATACTGTAGCAGTAGAAGAAGTTAGAGGAAAGCTGAAAGATGAGGGGAAAAAATACTTTTCTGTAGGCGATTTTAATATGGGATAAGTCTAAGGAAATCGTTATACCCTCATGTTAAGTGACTCAGGGCTCTTTCAACAACGTCCTAAATAGATTACTTTATCGGAGATTAATGAACTGAGGAATTCTATTGAAGAGAGTTGTGTTAATAGGATCATCATCTAATTCTATAGCCCATACTCTCCCCAAATTTGGTAATGAGGGGGAAAAAACTAAAATGGTTTCATTGTATGACAATTAGTTGCAATAACAGAGCAAAAGTTGGCCAGGGTCTAGTAGCTTGAGTTCAAGAAAGAGCTTGATAGCTCTTTGAGGCATAAGAGTTCACTATGTTAATTTTGCACATTAGTTATTACCAAACACTGAAAACTGTGACAATAAGGAGGGTTATTTTCTAATAGGATTTTCCATGTAAGGGTATGCTTCAGGAGATCTCAGCTACTTGCATTAGCTTTCAGTGCTTCGTTGAAGCAACAAACCAACGGTGTACATGGATGACATCACCGTGTTTGGGAGGTGTTATAAGAGCTCTAGCAACAGTTCACAAAAGTCTTGGATATTTCAGATAATGGCTAAAAAGTGATCCTGTGAAAAAACATGGTTTTGTCAGAACTTCATAAATTATTTATTGCAAAATATTGCAAGGTTGCTGCCAGTACCCCTGGTCAGCTCCCAGGAGTAAAGGTCTTCTTGGGGCTTCATATTTAATATCCACTACATGGGCGTAGCAACTGTAGAGATAACCCATCAGAGCCTCATTGCTCAATCTTTACTTTAATAAAAGTTACAATTTCTTCTTTCAGCTTTTCTGAATTTTTTTTTAAAAGTCTCCTTAATCATGTCTTTTAATGACTCTCTGAGGTAAAATGCATTTTGATTAAATAATCAGCCGTAAAATGAGTTTGCATGTTCCTAATTTGGCACTGACTCCCTGATATCATACTGTTGGGTAGGAAATGAAAGTTTCTGGAAACGAACTGAGTACTTTGACTACAGAAGCCTAAATAACTGGCTTACCTATCTCTATATTTTGTTTTTTGTTTTTTGAACTTATGCATATCATTTCTGGCCTATTTATTTCCATTTCAAAGAGGTAATGTTGAGATAATGCTGTAAATTTTAGAGACTGAAATAAAGATTATATATATTTAAAAGATCTATTTTTCCTGTTTAAGAAACATTCTGTTGAAGTAAAACTGTGTATAATACACCTTTTGACTGAGTATATGTATTTTGAACAGGTTTAGTTGTGGGAACATTCTGGATTCCATTTATGTCCAGATATTTCCTGTTGAATAGTTATTTTTGAAGAGTGGTTTTATTTTAGTGTTTGTTTTAGGTATAGCAAGTGATTGTATTAAGGATAACTTTTTGGTAGACTTTGTCTATTTAAAAAAACCCATTTCTGAACATCTTTAGAATGTACTTAATTCTCTCTTTGTCAAGTTTAATGTTCTTCTGAAATGGATTTTGGCATCGCATTGTATTTCAAGCTATTATTCTGTAAAACGTTAGCATTTTCACAACTAGCTGTGAGAACATTTCAGAAAAAAGCAAGAAAAGTAGGGTGAATAGCCCAGCGCTTAAACCACTGAGCATCACCTTTCCATGTGCTGCACGTAGGATGTGGCGACTCTGACCCTGACGTGTCTTGAGAAGGAACCAGACAGACACAGGATCCAAGAACGTGGCCATGAACGCTTCTGTATTCACCAACCAGCATTTCCATAACTAATCATGTCACTAAAAGCATTATCTTGGCATACTGCACAGATTCCTTCTTGGATAAGAGTCCATAGTCGAATGTAGAAAACGATTCTGAGATACTCACTTTTTAAAACCTGAATGATCTCTGGTGAATGTTTTTATGCATTTTATGAAATTACCTACCAGTTAACTTTATTTTAGTTTCGGCTCTGACTCTTGCTTGGTTAGGTTTTTACTTCATTTTTTGTGTGTCAAGGCTTTTCAACGTATCTACCCCATAATGATTTATAGAAACTTCATGGAAAGGTTGTTTTGCTGAAGTGTGCAAATGATAATGGCAAGAACACAGGCTTTGCAGTCAAACAGACCTGGGTTGGGCTGCTCCTTGTGACTTGGGACAAATTACTTAACAGTTCTGAACCTTAATTTTCTTATCTGAAAATGTACATAATAGTATTTACCTAACAGATTGTTGCTAGAACATGTGTAAGCACCCAGCAAATCCTAAAGTATAGCAAGTTCTCAAATATATGTTTTGGTTTTCTCCATTCTTTTGATATTTGTTACCTATTTACTGTTGTAAAACGTATTCAAATTCTATTTATTTGAGCAGCAATCTAAAAGTCTGCTTTATATCTTTAAAAGGCATAGATTAGAAAATTGTTAAATAGGAATCTTGATCTCCTAGCATAATACAACTCTTCAAGCTGAACTCTAATAAGCTTTCTTCCGTAGATTTGGGTCTTTAAACTATCTTTAGCCCTGTTATCAGTGTTTCAGATAGGGCCATTTGGATGCAAATTAGCCAGAAAATGAACTCTGTAGAAGTGTTCATTTAGAGACCAATATTGTAGTACTCTGATCCAAAGAACTTTCTCACAAAATGGGATCACACAAAGGTCAGTAGTAATAAAACAAAAACATAAATCAAAGTAGACTCTTCCTGTAAATTAACCTCAATATACTCAGCTATAACATCAATCAGAATTATTCATAAATATGTCAATAAATAGTGTAGTGTCTCTTGGTTTCTTCATATTTCAGAGTGTATACAATTGCAAATACTTTATCGTGCAACCCCTTGCGACTAAAAAGAATCCCATTGTTTAGCAAATGTCTATTTCCCTATCTGAGGGACCTGAAAGAGTACACGTCCTCCCTGTACTCATCTTAGGCTGCCCGTTGCTGTCTGTCCTTTGTTCTTCTGACTGGTGGTTTTTGTACTTTATCGGCATTGGAACTGCCCCCAGTGCTTGTGGAAACACAGGTTGCTGGGCAACCCCCTCCCCTAAAAGTTTCTGAATTAGGAGGACTGGGTTTGGCCTGAGAATGTGCATTTCTAACAAGTTCCCAGATGACGCTGATACTGCTGGTTCTGGGACCAGACTTTGAAACCGTCGTGCTGAGTACACTTTTTGAGTCCTACACCAAGGCCTGCTCTCCTAAACTTATCATTCTAAACATTTAATTTTAGGGAAATGTTCACGACCTGGTGGGGGTGGAAGAAGATGAGGTATTTTGTGGAGACAGAGGGTGTGTTGGGAAATGCTTAACAACCAGTTCTCTGGGGCAGGGGACAGGGAAAGGGAGCGCTCTGCTAACCGTGGTGTAAATACTCCCACCCTGGCTGAGTTTAAAATACCAAAGTGGCATCCCTGATCACAGACTTGGGAAGAGCTGACAGCTGCTGGTTCTTGTACACCACTGAAGGGGGTGCGGTGTTACCCTAACTGCAGATGAGAGGGGGAGATGGCGAGAAGCATCTTTTCAACACATACACATTCACAACCATTTATATTTACTAGACTACAAAGCAAACCTCAAGAAAATAGCAAACGATTAATAGAATATTGACTGTTTTCTCTCTACAATGCAACTCACCAGACAACTTTTCAAAATGGATAAAGGAGATTCTGGTTCCAAGTAGAACGCAGCAAATACACTGCCTCTTCCATGGAACTATGGCTGTAAAACCAAGACAGAATGCATGGAGCAGACACTGAAGAGTAAACCAATTACAGAAGGAGACCAGAACTTAAGGAACATTGAACTGGTCGTGAGTTTACACCTTTTTTAATTTTTCCTTTCTCCACTATCCCCGCCCAGGCCAGAATAAGAGCAGAGAGAGCTCCATGAGACACCCCAGTCTGGCTAAAGGGGCAGGTGAGGGAATGTATGATGCTCAGAGAGGGTGTAGAAATCCCCTGCTGTTTAACAGAAAAGAATGTTAGCCAAAGGAAAAATAAAATAAAATAAGACATCCCCCTTTTTTTCTCTTCCTTTTCTCTGTTCCCTCATGCTGCAGTTTTAGGGCTGAGCTATTGTCAAACCAGTGTTCCTCTCAGAAAAATAAATGTTTTGTGTTGTAAGCCTCTGAGATCTTAGGTTTGTTTGTTACTCCAGCAAAAGCTGACTAATGCATATCGGTTCATTGACACGCTGTTTAAATAGTGACATTTGAAAATGACCTGAGTGTCCATTAAAAAGAATGAATAAATACACTGTGGAATATTCAGACAATGAAATGAAAGCTGTCATTACAGTGAATGAAGAAAGTTCCTGTATAATAATACATAAATCTTAAAAATAACGTTGAGGCGGAAAAAGTTCACTGCAGAAGGCTACTTACAGTGTAATAAAACAAACTTTAGGAAATGTCAAATGCTATTTTGTATTTCTTACATAAGCAGTGAAAGTGATAAAATGTAAGTAGAATAATGTATTTCAAGTTCAGAGGGGTAGTTACATCTCAGAGAGGAGTGAGAAGAATAGACTTGGTGGGGAATGGATAACAAAGCGTCCCCTACGAGGAGAGATATCTGTCTGACAAGCTCTATAATGGGTACGTGGGTGTCCTATCCTGCATACTTTTCTATGCGGATGAAGTTGTTCGTAACACAATGAAACATAACTTTTTTGGTTTTTTTTGAGTTGGAGTCTCACTCTGTCACCCAGACTGGAGTGCAGTGGCCGCTCCCGGCCACCGCAGCCTCACCCTCCTGGGCTCCGGCGATCCTTCCGCCTCAGCCTTCCAAGAAGCTGGAACTACAGGCGCGCACTACCACGCCCGGATCATTTTTTGATTTATTGTAGAGATGAGGTCTCGCCAAGTTGCCCAGGCGGGTCCCGAACCCGCGGGCTCAGGCAATCCACTCACCTCAGCCTCCCAAAGGCGCGGGATTACAGACTGAGCCACCGAGCCCGGCTGAAACATAACTTTTAAAGAAAGCAGCTTCCTTTAGTAATTAGTTTTACTGACAACCCCTGAGCTCCAGCAGCTCTAGGTATTGGCAGATGAGAGAGGCTGAGACTTTGAGAATCTCGCAGATGAAAAACCAAGACAATAGAAATAAAATGTTCAAACATATTTGCAATTGTCCTTTCTATGACCAACATGGACACAGATCTCATGTGGTGTTGTGACAACAAATATTCGGTGCAAGTTATTTCCTTTGTCTTGAATACCCCTCACTTACTTGGTTGTGAAATTTGGTTTGATTTGAGTTCAGTGAAAATTCTTGGATGAACTTTGGGAGCTGAAACGTGAAGCCCAATTTCCCTTCATTTTTTTTTAAGTGGAGTCAACCCAAAGAATAACTGGGGCAGGTGTGCTTATTCCAAAGTCCATGCACTTCCTTCTTTTCCTTCAGGAGAAAGGCAGGGCACTGAGTGTTGCTTCAGAAACTTGCTGGTACTTCAGAATAATCCGGAGAGCTTTTGAAAAGAACAATTCCCCAGGCCCCACCTCGGATCCTACTAAACCCGAATTTCTCAAATATTAAGAAGAGCACCTTTATTCTTAAAACTGGGATCCCCCAAACCTCCACCAGCTGAGAGTTCTTCCTGATCATAACTACTGCCGGCTGTGGGCCATTTTATGGACTGTAGAGAACAAAAAGCAGATGCTAAAACGAAGCAAACCAAGAAACATCACAAGGAATGACATGATCTTTAAATGGATTTTTGTGTTATACATGGATGTGAGTTTGTTAAAAGGAGAGCAACTCAATTATAGAGTCACCCTACCGGGCCTGGATTTGAGTTTTACTTAAGAGTTGGTGTATCTAAAAGATTTCCTTGAAGCTGTGCCAAGAGCCTTCTATCACCAGTGTGCACCTTACCTTTCTCTTCAAGGTGGAGGGCATGGAAACACCAGGCTTAGGAGAGCGTGTTTTGTCAGCTAGTGTCCTTCAAACTGAAATTCTTGTAACAGTAACATCTTTACAAGTTTTCTTTAATGACATCTGTGTTCTCTTAACTGACAATATGTTGTAGCTATTTGTTGAAATGTTAATATACTTTTTATCATTAAAACTTATGTGCTTTTTATTGGTGTAGGGGGTACGGGGGGGGTATAACCCCCTCGGGAAGCAAAAATGAGGATTAGAAAGAAAAAAGCCAGGGAAGGGAAAGCAAATATAAAGAAATGCTCATAAACTAGCGGCAGTTCTTGTGGAAGACAGCTGGCTCATGTCCAGCGAGGTCATCGTCCGAGAGGCAACATGAACCCCTGCATCTTGGAATAATGTCACAGGAAGGAAGGGTGAAGAATACGCGATCTCCTTCCCTTCTCCCAGCCCTCACTGGTCAGTTTACCTCCCTTCCTGGTCCTCTTTCTGAGGCACCTGGGGCAGCCTGAGTGATAGACCACAGCATGCCCGGCAAGCTGGCAAGCAGGTGCCCGTTAGGGCTGCTGTCTGCAGCTGCAGCCCTCTGGGCTGGCTAGGTGAGCAGGTGCCTTTTAGCATGACCCGAAAACCCCAGAAGACACAGACTGCGGTCTGAGGCATGGAACGAGGTGCGGTGGGTCATGCCAGGAGTGACTGAGAGGGCTGGAAACAGCTGTTTCCATGAGCCCGCCTGGCCAAACAGGAGTGTGCTGTACCAGTTGGCCTCCTCTGTGAAGAGGGTGATGAAACTTAATGAACCTTTTTGTAACCAAAGCCTCCCTGTGGCTGAGTTGGTGCCAGTTGGCCTTCGTGGCGAGTCTTCAAAAGCACTGAGCAAAAAACGATGGCCAGGTCAATCCTGGCAGCACATAACCTAGGTCTGGTACACCAAGTCTGCTGTGCAGACACTGTAGAACGTGAATCTGGGTCATCTGATTGTGCCAGAAAGAAAGGAGACTGCCAAACTTGGGTCTTGTCAAAAGGACACAAGCACCAACTTGAGAACTGTTGGTCGAGAATGGAATGATTTCAGCAGCAGAGAGACGAGGCGCAGGGGATTACAATATGTCAGATATGTAAAATAAAAACTCTTAAGATCACTGTGCGATTCCAGAAAATTAATTGGAAATGAAACTTTATAAAGGGAAAGAAGGCATCTATCTTGCTTTCCTGGTACTAACTTTTAGAGTAACCAAAGAGTTGATGAGAAAATTCCTTCCTCTTAGTAGAATTTCAGCTTGTACATGCAGAAGGAATGACAGAATTGGAGAATGTTCTTTTGAAAGCTTTAATAAAATAATGGATCTAGGCATCAATAACCAAAGTCTCTTCAAACCACTAGGTAAAAGGCTGAGGAGAACGCTTCATAAGAGTGGAGCAGCCTGACCACACCCGAGCCCGCTGGTGAATCTTGTCCCTTAAAGCCAGCTAAGCAGCCAGACACGGGATAATGCCATGCCTCCCATGATGCATTATCGCTTGAAAATGAGTCTGCATCTACATCAACATCTTGATCTGCCAGCTGATAGCAAATACAAAGGATGAGGAGCGTGCTAAGTGGTACACTGAGGATGCAATCTGCCAAGTTCAAAATAAGGGAAATCCTCAAAAGACAAAATAGCACATTTTTCGAAACACAAACAACATAGGAAAGAATGAGAATGGGTGCAGGGGAGAAAGTAAATATTTAAAGAGACTTAGGAAACATAAACCAAGAACAATCTTAGGAACTTGTTTGGATTTTGATTCAGACAAGTTAAAAATACATTTTAAAGAAAATCTAGCCGGGCTCAGTGGCTCAGCCTGTAATCCCAGCATCTTGGGAGGCTGAGATGGGTGGATTGCCTGAGCCCGCGGGTTCAAGACCCACCTGGGCAACTGGGCGAGACCTCATCTCTACAATAAATCAAAAATTAGCCGGATGTGGTAGCGCGCGCCTGTAGTTTCAGCTCCTCGGAAGGCTGAGGCGGAAGGATCACCGGAGCCCAGCAGGTCGAAGCTGCGGTGACCGGGAGTGGCTGCTGCACTCCAGACTGGGTGACAGCGTGAGACTCCAACTCAAAAAAAAAAAAAAAAAATCCGGAAAAGGGCAAAAAAGTGGGGAGGAATACATAAGAAAATATGGACAAAATGCGGCTAGTTTGTTGAAGTTTGCTAAGACCTCATGGCATTCATTATACCGTATACCCTAGTTTTGTGTGTGTTTGAAAATATTCACAATAAAAGGTTACAAAATTAAAATACATGAACGAGTTCTTTTTAAACCAACAAAACAAGCTCCCAGTTGGTCCTGATGCTCTGGCTGGCTCCGGGGATCCCTGAGGTAGGAGGACCTGTGGATGCAGGAGAGGAGCATGCAGAGAGGCTGGTCTCACCCCGCCCCCAGGGACTCACTCCCCCCCCCCCCAGTCTTCCCTCCACTCCCAGGTGCTTTGCCACCCCCAGATTATCCTCAAGGCAATGCAGAGAAATTCAGGATGCAGGAGAACCTGCTTGATGTCACAGTTTGTAGTTCTATTAAAATTCCTCCTCAGATTTAAGAAAAAGATGAATGAGTGTTAATATTTAGCTCTGTTTCCATGAGAAAGCCTGTGGAAAAACATTTTAAAAAGCATCTATAGTAACTAATCCAGAAAATAAATCAAATTAGTCACTGTTGAGGGCTTGCATTGCGGTCTAAAACAAGATAAATTTCTTGATGAGTAACTAGCTTGAGGGTACAATTTTACAGTGTTATATGACACAAAATTTACTACTAATTATTTCCAAGTTGGTTACTTTGTACCCTATAGGATGCTATGGAAATAGCAGCAAGTTGGACGTCCTGAGACTCAAGTTTTGGTCCTAGATCTCCCACCCACTGTAAGCTCTGTGACTTTCTTCAAGTTACCATCTCTGGGACTTACTTCTCTCTCTCTCTCTCTCTTGAGTAGGGAGCAGGGATCTCACTCTGTCACCGGAGTGCAGTGGCATGCTCACGGCTACTGCAGCCTCAACCTGCTAGGTAGGCTTAGACAACCTTTCCACCTCAGCTTCCCAAGTAGCTGGAACTACAGGCATGAGCCACCACGCCCTGCAAATTTTTTGATTTATTATAGAGACGAGGTCTCAGCAAGTTGCCCGGGCTGGTCTCGAACCCCTGAACTCAGGCAATCCTCTCGCCTCAGCCTCCCAAAGTGCTGGGATTAAAGGCGTGAGCCACCACGCCGGGCTTACTTTTCTCATTTCTAAACAGAAGAAGGAATCAATGTCTGAGGTCCTCCCAACTTTAATATTCTATTTATCTATGAATAAAAATGCACAAAGTCATCTGCATGCACTATTTCACTTACTTCTAACAGCAAGCTTATGATGTAGGTAACTTTATCGTTCACACTTGGCTGATGAAACTGAATTAGAGAGAATAGGTGATCGAGTGAAGCAGATTCTCAATAGATGTTGAGCAATGAAAATTTAAGTTTGATCTGATTTTCATTCTCATAGAAATATGCAGCTGTTGATTTCCATGTGTGTTGTAGTGTTTTGGGTAGTTGAAGCTGAAAGGAGTTTTGAAATTCATTGAAACTCTGAAATATTAGAAAAGTTTAGTTTCTCTAAACATTATGAGAATTTTGCATCTCAATTCAAATCATTATTTGTAAAATATGATACAAGCATTTCTGCAAAACTGTATGTGTGTGTAGTATATGTGTGTGTGTGTATGCATGTGAGCTTGTGTCTAAGTCAGTCTCCTAAAATTTCAAGGGAGTTCAGTGCAGAAATACTATGTCTTAAGTCTGAGATGTCTTGTAAAACAAATGAAAGATCTATAAATTTTAGAAGGTCACATTAATTCATCTAACAAATATTTAGGGGGCATCCACTGGGGACTTTTTTTTGTTCCAGGTGAATTTGAATCTTCAGTGTGGTCCACAAACTACTTGGAGAGGATTAACGTCAGTTTCTGTCTCAGCCCTGGGACAGAGCCTGTGACCTACTGGTTTCCAAGGCCACCACCCTGTTAGACCAAACACAGTGCATTTTGACACTGTGATCAACATCTTGGCATCCACGAGAAAGTTCAAAGTGCCAGACGACATGTGGTGCATAACACAGAACCTTAACTCTGACACAGGTACTTACTGAGTAAACATTGAATTAAAGCTAACGTGAACGTAAAATAGACAAGTTTAAGGTCATTTCAGCTTGTGAGATTCAGGCAGCAACAAATCATGTTAATATTATAAGGGCAATAAGTACATAGTTCTTTGTGCTTTTTTGGTTGTGCCCAACCAGACCTGTGCTTTCTTGAGATCAAATTTCCTCAGTGGCAATGAGAGAAATGATACTACTTTTTCAACTTATACTTTTTAAAGCACTTGGATTACAATATTTCATTTGATTTTTATATCAGTTGTTGAAAGACACTGTCAGGTAAACATTGGCTTAAATCTTATGTGGAAGATAGACAAAGCCTCCCACTCCCTCATCCCCCATCCTCCTTTTTTTCAATAGCGTCTTCCTAGGAAAAAGACAAGCAACAAAATAAATAAACATGTCTTTGGAGGCAAATCTCGCTTATACATTTTTCGAGCAGTCTGTAGTTATAATACCAATGTTGTTGGCTAAAAGGATAGTTTTTGGGAAAAGCTTCTTCTACACGAATGCCACCTATTTGGATCTGATGCTTTAAGAAATGAAGGACAAGCTGGGCTCGGTGGCTCAGCCTGTAATCCCGCGCCTTTGGGAGGCTGAGGTGAGTGGATTGCCTGAGCCCGCGGGTTCAAGACCCGCCTGGGCAAGCGAGACCTCATCTCTACAATAAATCAAAAAATTAGCCGGGCGTGGTAG